>JAOEHI010005481.1:0-36751 GCA_025447815.1 Percopsis transmontana | reverse complement strand
ACAAGGGTTTTTATGGCGCTTTTTGCCTGCTTTGTGTGGCCCCCCCCCCCCCCCCCCCCATTTTTAATGATTTAAAGGGGCGACCGGTTAATGCACTTTGCATTTTCTGATCCAGTCTCTGTCACTATGTTGACAAATAGATGTTTAATGTTGAGAGACACAGGTGAGTTACTAAGCCGGCTATTCCTGCTTTGTTCTTTTGTTGAAAGTCATTGTTCTAATGGGTATATTGACAGCAGAAATAGCAAGATTTTTACTTTCTGTAACTGGACATGACTTTATTAAGAGATCATTTCACCCTTAATGTCACTGTAAAAAATAGGCTTACTGCCAACCAAGCAGAATATCCAGAAAAAGACTGTCCTTGTGGACCTGGCCATCACCATAGAGCATACAGTACCACTGTGTCTTCCTCTCCAACTGTGAAGACTCTCATGGTGATTCTGGACAACCAACTGTCCGGCGTAGCAAACATCGCTGCAACGGCCCGTGCCTGCAGATTATCTAAAAGAAATGGTTCATTGCTGTAAACCACTTCAATGGCTAGTTCATATCCAATTCCTAGTTAAGAAAGAACCTGTAAAACGACTTACATAATGGTTATAGATTATATTCAAAATACTCCTAAGACAACTTTTGACCTTCACTGCATATCTCTTGGAATGTAGGCCTACAGTATATACATGCCTATATCACTAGCAAACATATACAGTAGCGGTGCTACAACTATAGTAAGGTGTTCCACAAATTGCTGTATTGTATACTTGCATACAATAGCAGTGCCAGCAGTGCTCTCCAAATCTCTCCCAGGTTTAATAATGTGACTGAACACTGATGAAATGAGAAACTCCATTAATGAATGGGGAAAAGCAAGTAAAATGCAAGGCAAAAGTTTTCTTTTCCCCCCGTATCACAACAGTAAATACAAGAAATGAATGAGAATGAAAATGCTGACATTGACATTGGTGGGCAGTACAAAGCTAAGTTATTGTATACTTACATACAATAACTGGGCCAATTCATTTCAAATCCGTGAAATCATCTCAGATTTATTGTGGCATCAAATTCCAATCTACGTCTAAGAGGAAAGAAATTAGAGTTGGCATTTAGGAGGGAGCCACTCTAAAGTTTAAATGAAGCATCTTTCATCTAATCAAGAAAGAGAAGAATGGATTTTCAGTATAAATAAAACTACTTTTGCAAACTACTAACTTCTTCACAAGGGGAGAACATACTATATTTGTCCAGCTGGCTGCCAGCTGACATGGCTTTGAATAGGCAGTTCAGCTTACTTAAAAAATATATATAGAATTAATTAAAGATAAAAAAGACTTCTTCCACCAGTCTAATACTACAATTAATAAAGTATGTATCTACATCATTGTTCTCCACTTTACAATGTTTTAATATTTTTAAGAGAATATAATTCTGGACAAGAACCTAGCTACTGTATCTCCAGTTAAAACTGCTGGTCTATTGCTTTTACCTAGGAAGGGATGTCTGCTCCTGGCCACAAGGAATAGTGCATCTCGTCGGAGCTGGAAAATAAACAATTTTCTACTTGGCTTGAGGCCTCTTCCGTCGGAAGCATGCATATATGTGACCTCTGCTTGACAGATTTGCTGATGTATCGCTGAGGCTGGCATGTACAGAAATAAATGAATCTAATTTTCCTTTATTAATTTCAAACGTCACTAGATATTTGCTGGACCTGTGGACATGACCTGATATTTTAGCAATATGCCATGTAAAGGAAAACGACTCCATTCTTACAAACCTGTAGATGACTCACTTTTGACCCTTCCACACACAAATGCAAATCATATTTTGTGATTGATAGGTTGAATGACAAAATTTGAGATTACATTGTACAGTAATAGCTTTCCTAATCTGGGTCTCAAAGACACATACATGTACAAGTTTTGTTCTAAATGTAACTGTCCATTAAAAGGTGTGCAGCTATAGCTATATATGATCCAATGAGCTCTGTAGAAGGATGGGTAGAGAGAAGGCATGCATTTAAATTTTGTCTAGGAAGAACTGTCTCAGCAGGTAGGAGGTAGAATTTAAGGTGAGATATTACTGTGTGTTCACTATAAAAATTATTATTTTCCTTGCTATGACTTTGAATCCAGATTTTGCAAGCCATAATTCAAATGCATGCAGATAGGACTAAGACATTACCTCCATTTCTTTTGCAAAACAAACAGACATTTATCTCAGAATAACCTCCCATGTGACAGCCACTGGCGCTCAACGCCTGCCAGAGCTGGTATGGTCTGGCAGAGCAGGGGAATAACTTTATCTGAAATATGATGGCATCTGTCTCTCAAGCAGCAGACTTCTCATTACAGGCAGTTTCTTTGACTGGTTGTTCAGACATCAGCTGTCACAGTTCATCAACCATGCCAAGGTAGGGGTAAAATAAGCAGCTGCCATAAGTCTCCTCTGCTGCAAAAGACCTGTATTGAGATAAACGATTGGACCACAGAATCTTTGAAACGCGGCAAAACCCTTGGTTCGGCGTCTGTTTAATATAATACTGCATGAAAATGTTGTAAAGAAATTGACTCATTCCGTTATTCATATTGAAATAAATCAAATTGATTTAAGTCCTTGAGAGTATTTTGTCAAAATGTTTGAGTGCCACACCCGTTAACGGGGAACTAATTACAGTATCTGCATAAGAAGATTAATTTGTAATAAGCGCTGCTCTAAGAAACTCCAGTAAAACTTCTGGTCTAAGCTGCCTGTACCAGACTTTGGCCAGTGTGTGCACCCATAGGCTTTCTTCCACATAGTGGGCACGCTCAACACACCTGCCCACGAATGCTCCCCAATGATCCCGGCAGCACATTTCAAGAGCACAGACAGGAAAATCGGTGGCTTTGCTCAAACGCTCGAGTGAAAGTTAGTGCACAGGCAGAGCGATGGGTCTAAGGGGTGGCCATAATCCCCCTAAATCCTGAGAAGGTGGAACACCTGACCCAATGGCACTGAAAAGAAATTAGTTCCCTGCACTGTAACAATTTCTTATGGCGCCTCCAACTCAAGAGCTAGCCACTGTAAGACTGTCTACCTTTACCTGCTGTCTCTTATCACCTCTAAAAGGACTCCTGCAAAAAATCGCAAGTAACAAGAACGCCCTTGATCCCTGTCTGACCCCTGAAACATTCTTCTCCTCTGTATTCTTGCTTGTTTGCCTGCTCGAGGGGAAAGATATATTAGGCTACCTCATGTACAACACAGAGCATGCCTTAGCAATGACTGTGTCTTTATCACACAGTACACTCCTTTTGTGCGGGTATGTGGTCGCAGCACCAAAGAGGAGGATGTATGCCACACAAAATCGATATCCCATTTCTGTATTTCACATTAGGCAGGCAGCAGATTACATAGGGTATACGAGAAATCTAACAACCTTAAAGGTTTGTATTATATTTATGAAACACAACAGTCCGCGAAAGTGTGGCCGGCTCTAGGGGGAGCGGTAGAAAGCACTGTGACCCACGCAGCAGTCAGGTGTGGGAGGGACATGAGGGGAATTCTGGACACATATCGAGTAGTGTACCTTTAACAAGGCCCTCTGCATACACTATCAAGTCATTGAACAGGTATAATGGGGGTTGATCATTTATTACAAATTAATCTTTTCTAGTTTTAGGAGTGAAGCCGTAAATTTGTTTTAAACAAATGTTTTTTTTGTGTTGGATGAACAGGTTTCCAATAAAAATGAAATGTATGAAGAACTAGCACTTGGGTTTTCAGCACAAGTGATTTGTTTCCATAATAATATAGTCTAAAGCCAACACAAATCCGCAGACAGTCTTGTCAAGCTGGTGACTCTGGATAAAATGTGGTGTTTACCAAAATGGTTCCCATGAGAGCACTTCCGAAAAATAACCTACAACTCTTAATACATTCCTAAGAGTTTGGAATTAGCATAGACGTGATTGATTCCGGGGGGGGGGGGGGGGATATATAGCTGTATTGGACTCCTAAAAAATAAAAGGGTAAAAGTTATACCCAGTGTAGTCACAATTGAGATATTCTACACATGACACATACTACCACCACTTCAGCTCAACTGTAACTCATTGAACGTTGTATATCTGAAACCTTGTGCATGTGCTCATGAGGAAATCACCATAACAAGGGTTCCTAAAACACTGCAAAATATACATTTGGATCTGATTCAAACTGACTCGGCAGTGTTTCAAAGTCAAAGTCATTTTATTTATCATATGCACCGAATAACACAGGATCATTCTGTACAGAGAAATTCTTATGATTTTTCTTCACGGCTTGAAAAAATATTATTTACGTTTATGACAGCACCAAATTAAGTTCTCTAGATTGTTAACTTTTTATGTTTGAGGTACCACAGGAAAAAAACACTTAATATAGAGTACATCTTGTGGCTTTTTTTTACTGCACAAAACATGTATAAAACCAACTTTTCATAGAATAAACCGCAAGCCAGGATTCTTTCCCACAGTCACAAAACCTCCACCTGTGCTCCCTAAAAAGGCAATAAGGGTGTTCAAAATGAAAAGGTCACCCACACCCCTCAGATACAAGCTATTTAAAGCAGAGCAGATAAATTACCCCAGATTAGCAACAATGGAGGCCTTATCACACAGACCTGTGGGGGAGAGCTACGTGGCTGGCCAACTTGACGTGCGGAACCACTGCTGTGCCACTTACCAAGTCAGATGTATCCAAGTCTGTGTGGAACAATCTAGAAAGGTCATACTCAGCTGGTCCTTGCCTGGCTGTCAACCTATACTGTGGGATAGAAGCCACCCATGGTGGTCACTTGGTAGCCCTGGGGGGGCTGCAATCTGATGCAAGTCAGAGGCTAGAGCAGGAAAGTAATGCATTCAATAGTACCTGGGCTTTGAACACGCCTTCCTTTATTAATAGTCCCCTGCACTTTCTTAGATGGGGGCTGTTATGCTCTATTGGCTTTTCAGCCGTGAGCTGCAGACGTAGGCCCTGACGACTCATGCTAATTAGTCTACGGGATTATTTTTCAGGTGATGTATTTCATCTGTCTAATAAATTCTGCGTAAGTGAATGGAACATTTAGATAAAGTTAAATGATTTAGCAAAATGACTGCGCAGTGGTCCCCAGCCTCTACAGTGTTTACTTGTCAGGGTACACCGTTGGGAGTTGCTCCACTTACATAAAGTGATTTGCGTGAATATTTGCAAACAGTGGTCTTTTTTCCCCTCTAATCTAATTAAACAATGTAAGTCTTATTGAGGACGGAGTATGCATTATCCTAACCTGGAGAGCTAGTGGCACTTAAAAGCCATAAACACAAGACAAATGTTCATCAGCTGCACAAGTGCTCTGTAATCAATCATATGACTTATTGGAGGAAACATTTTACGGCATACGATTATTTCCAGCAAAAGAGAGTGCGGGTGCTGACATAACAGTATAAATGCATTCCAATTGTTAGGAGCTGTGCATATGGTGGCACTCATACAGCAGAAATATACTTGTTTTATATAACTCAAGGAAATGGGTAACCAAATAGGTAACAGATCACTATCATGCGGTTCCAAAGAATGAATGCCTTTTGTGGGAAATACAACAGCGTCACCAAGTGGTGGGGAACATAAAGACATAGCGTTGAACAGACTATAAATTCTTTAATGGCTTATGTCTGGCTCTGGCATACGCCAGGAAAATCAGCAATACACACACATTGACAATGATGACAGGTGAGTTTTTACCTCCTGAAGGTCACAGTAAAATGTAAATTTGGTAATAACGATAGGGTTCAACAAGTCCATTAGGGAAGTTCAAAATGGTGATGCTGTGTTACAATAACTACAAGAACAGTGCGTTGTAAACAAGATCCACTTTTTTCCCATAAAGAATTGAAGTTTTGATTAAGCAGGAGAGAATAAACAAACATAGAACCCCAAGCTGACCACAGATCCCCAACCATATGCTAAGGTATAGCCTACCCGAAAGCACCCTGCTGTGTAAGAGCATTTTAATCACCTTTGAAATGAGCGATTAGAATAATTATTTCAGGGGAAAGGGATGGCTCCTGCTATTAACAACCCTCTGTTCAATATCACAACAAATTAGTTCAAGCTCATTAGTATGAGTTCTGCATGCCTGGTGGGTTGCAAAGCTTCCAGCGGGAACTTACATTATTACTCCCTATGCATAGAGCATGTAATTAGCATTTATCAAATATTGTGTTAATATAAAACAACCCTTCCAACAAATATAATTTTAAAATTGCATAATTGATATATGAAAATCAAAGACGATACAAAAAAAGACATAATAAGTAAAGACAAGCTATGAAAGTTAAATTCAGTTAACAACAAACTAATCATTGTATTAATAAAATGATAATGAATCTACAATTTTTGAATTTTCAGACCTTTAAATATTTTTTCCTATTTTTGTCCGGGATCATTTATTTTAGTAAAAATTTACTTTTGAAAACATCAATGATCGTGAAGAGTAATTCCATGACAGCCTTCGCAATGGCTGGGACACAATGGATGAAAACACGTGACTGGTAAAGGTATCCGAAGTAGTCGTTTAAGCATTTCAAGCTTTTTTACAGATTCATTTTGTGCCTCTAAAAATGTTTTAGCATTAGACCGTATATTTTTTTTATGTTAGGGCTCCGCATTTATACACTGAGAAAATAATATTTTTTAAATGAACATGTTCGGCTACCTTCGATAGTCACGTGGTTTCATCCACAGCGTCCTCATTGACGCTCCGTTGATGGAGAATAACACATACCTAGCGAACTAGCTCGACTAGTTTTCCCAAAGTTATGTCTGTCTTTTTAAACGCTTATAGACAGATACTATTTGAAAATGGACATTGTATTATAGTTTTCTATACATAATATCAGAAGAAAAACAGCCCCATGTCGAAAAAGCCGGCGCTGGTGAACGGTCTACTGCAACGGGTTCGATTAACGAAGCGAATTATTCTGCGTTAGCATGCGTTAGCAACAAGGCCAGTTAGATAGCGTAAGGTGGTTAGGTAATATATAATAGGCCTTGCTCAATTTGCTGTGTTATATGAAAACGTTAAGTGCTTTATACTGCGGTAAATTTGATTCCACGACAACGTTATTACAACACTATGGCTTACATGCTAGGATAGGTGTCTTACTGTTTGCTAGAGGGCTAGCAAGTTAGCTAGTACGAAATCAGATGTGCATGGTCGTTTGACAGCTTGTGACATATTTGTGAAATACAGTTTAAGTGTATTTTTTATTGCGTACCAAGTTTTCAAAATAGTGTTTTGTTATGACAGCGGGAAGTGTTAGTTATGAATTATTGTGCAATTACGCAACATATTGTCAAGACAGTTGTCTGTATTTGGTTGTTGTGATTTACCATTGACGTACTTCTTTCTTCAAATTAAAGGTTTGCCCTCAGTAAGTTACTAGCTGACATCAGCTAGTAATGTCTCTAACGTTACCATCCAGCGCAGAGATGATTGAAACTCCTCCTGGATATCCTTTTGAAGAAATCGATTATGGGGATATTGAAGTTGAGGAGGTGGGCTGTTTTTTTTATTTTTATAAAGAGCATATTAGCAGAATTTTTCAAATCATTTATACCTTTTATTTAAAGGCACGTAAGGTTTTACATCTGGTGAATGGAATCTATATCCGAGCAACTGTTTATTTCCAGGTGGTAGGGAGAGGAGCCTTTGGTGTTGTTTGCAAAGCCAAATGGAAAGGCAAAGATGTGGCAATCAAGACCATTGAGAGTGAATCGGAAAGGAAGGCCTTTAGTGTTGAGGTATTGTGGCTGTAATATTCAGAATATTGCAAATGCATTTGTTATTGCTTGGGTGTTGATCTTAGCTCAGAAAGAACCACTTTTGCTGATTTAGTTTATTCTCTAGTGGTCTTCTCCACATTATTTGTAATTTTCTGTATTGAATGAAGTGTTACCATCAGGGTATTTAACACTTTGCTGATGGAATTGCACTAACATTTCCCGTTCACCCATAGCTGCGGCAGCTTTCCCGAGTGAATCACCCCAACATTGTGAAGTTGTATGGCTCTTGCAAAAATCCAGTAAGTTTATGGCTCTGCTGTTGTGGCGGCCATTTACCTGAACAATACTGGTAATGGGTTGTTATCGCTTACGAGGCTTAGCTACACTGATTACCCGAACCAGGCCTGCTATTATTTACCTGTTTGTGTCTATTTGGATTATCCTTGAGAGACACTCCTAAATATGCAATTTACCACCCAGGTCTGTCTAGTGATGGAGTATGCTGAAGGAGGTTCATTGTATAATGGTGAGTTCCCATAACCTTGACTTAGCAGAGTATCATTGTGACACCATAGTGCTGTAATTGTTCCTTTTATTAACATCGGGTGTTACCACAAAGTAGGCATATTTCTGTGCTAAAGGGACGCTCCTCGGTTTGTTTCTGGAATGACCCTTGTGGTTGAAACTAGTGTTACAAAATGTTGTTTCAGTTCAAAACTCAGAAGGTGCATGCCCCTCTTGCAACTCCCCCGCCTGAGTACGGAGTGGCTTGCACTCCTCTTAACCCCTCCCCCTACAGCTCTAATAGGCTGACTCCATTCTCTACCCCTCCCCCTAAAACTGCCCACGTTTTTTTGTGGGGAGTTGTTTCAAACAAACAGTGAGCTGGGGCTGAAGTTTGAGGTTCTGGGCGCACACATATCAACACATCACCTGCAACGTAATCTGTTGAGGTAAAATCAGAATATGTGTGTATGTGTTACATATTTTGCTTCTCAGTTTTGAAGATGATTGACCAACTTCCTCTACTGCCCAGCAGTTGAGCATTGACACCTTCACTGTACATCTATACATCAAACCCAGAAAATAAAGTATTTCCCCCTGTGCTTCAGACTTGGCTTAGATTTCTTTCACTAAATGTCCAAGTTACTCCAGGGACGTACCATATGCTCCCACAACTTTGATGTTGTTTACTAAACATACCTTATGTGACGATACTCTACAGAAGGGCAGGACACGATTACTGCAGCATTATGCATGTATGTGTTTTCATTTTAAATGTGTGGATGTCATTAGTATATTTGCGAGGCTCCCATGGCAGGACGTTTCTGTCGCATGTTCCCAGTGACGTCTGTCGTTGTGACTGCATTCTCTCGTCCACAGTGCTGCATGGTGCCGAGCCTCTCCCCTATTACACTGCCTCCCATGCCATGAGCTGGTGTTTACAGTGTTCCCAGGGCGTGGCCTACCTCCATGGCATGAAACCAAAGGCTCTCATCCACAGGGACCTCAAGCCACCCAAGTATGATCCTCCTCTCCTCTCACTCTCCTGTTTCACCATGCTCACAACATGCAGTTTGCTTTCCTTCTGAGAATTATAGAGACCCCTTGTCTAGTTTGGACCCCAATGCTTCATAGGGGTCCCATCCGTTATACTCCATTCCTGTGCAGTGTGTTTCCAATTGCATTCCTGGCCATGTTGACAAGCAAGCAGGCCTGCTTTGCAGAGTTCTACCGATGGTTGTCTAGTGCAGTGCAGGCTTCAGGCTTGTTTATTGTGCTCTAGTGGAAAGATCTACTACGTAGGAATTACCAGCTGGCTCACCTCCTGGGAAAACTGTCAGTTTCTAGGAATAAGTGGCTGGTGCCACCTGACAGCTCTGCAATCTCTGTACTTGTATAGTCCTATACATTGTGTTTTCACCACAGTTCATATGGAGTGTGTGTGTGTGTGTTGCAAAGTTTAAATCTTAGTTGTTTTATTGTGTTCCAGTCTCCTCTTAGTGGCAGGCGGGACCGTGCTGAAGATCTGTGACTTTGGAACAGCGTGCGACATACAGACCCACATGACCAACAACAAAGGCAGCGCTGCCTGGATGGCCCCAGAGGTTTTTGAAGGCAAGTACAGAAACTCTCAAAAAGTATTTAGACCCTTGGATCAGTGCTCTCATTTTACTGGATGAACAAATGCGTTGACAGTTTGTTCTGTGTTATGTTCTGTTATGTTATTTCAGAACATTCAAACCCATTTAAATATTTTACATTGACATGTTGTGACTTTACAGTGACATTGACTTTATGTTGGAAAAACATTGTAAGAACCTGAAAACTAGGTGCGTAACGCTGGGCGATATGGCCTATAATTAATATCTAGATATTTTTAGGCTTTATCGAGATACACAATATATATCTTGATATTTTTAAATCTCCTCTAAAGCACTTCATAAATGCTCGATTTAACAGTTGTGTTACGTGGCCAGAATCAACAAATGCAAACAGGCGAGGTAGAGGGAAGGAATGAAAGAAAAAAAACTCAAACACAACGTTAAAAGTATACCATGATCTCGGCAGAAAAAATAATGCATGGCGAAATGTCAGCAGTCAGATGGTGCTTACCTCTCCGATATATACCTGCGCTGCGCTTTACATCTGTACTAAGCGTCTTAACATTGTTTAGTTTGAGAATACAATGGGAGGGCATTGTATTCTCAAATGGAGGGGCGAGGGAAACTCAGTGGGGTTAAGATCAGGACTTTGACCCAGTCACTGCAGGCCTCCCATATTTTGTACTCTTGCAGGGCATTGTATATAAGTTGCATCTCACTTTTTGCCACCTGTACCTGTCTGATAGCGGAACTGAGGAATCCTACGCATGGCGTTGTTCTCATTGAGTTAATTGTCCCCCATCTCTTTTTCGCTCTCTCTGGTCATTTTAGAACCAAACATCCACACCTTTCACCTTAATTGCTGCAAAGAGCAGCACATTCATTATTAATTAATCATCAGAATGACTCTCCAGCGTTATGGATGGAGCTCTCACTAGCACAGTGAGAAGATGAATGGAATGATAGTGGCGTCTTTATTTCCCCCGAGAGCCCCCACGATAGCCCATTCTCACTCAGCCGGTAGTCCTAATGCATTTATACATTATGAAACGTGTTCTTGGCAAGGCGGGTCAGGAGGAAACGCGAATTAAAGGCTAGTCATTATCTCGTTTCAGAAAGGGAGTTACACGACTCCTGTGCAATTAAACAACTCACATTTGCACTCCCCCGGTGAACTTCTTACGGCTAATTTGCATCCCCGTGAAATGCTATCAAAGTGCCTCAGCACAGCAACTTTAAAGCGCGTGTGTGGAATGTGTCTCTGTATGTGATGTGCACTTTAATTCTACAATATTGCACCCAGTAATTAAGCCACTCAGGAGTCTCTCCTTAGTCAAATTATTCCGTTATTCTTATCCTCTACCTCTCCTGAAAGTGAATAGGAGATAAAAGCTCTAGGCTTTCCTAGACCACATCCCCGATTTTACTGTGAAACGCACCAGAGAGGATTACTTTCATCAGTCAGTCAGCTGTGTCAAACTGCCAAAGTATAAAAGCGCCCGAGTGTGACAGAGTACCTTTTTGTCCTTCCAGGCAGCAATTACAGTGAGAAGTGTGATGTGTTCAGCTGGGGCATCATTCTGTGGGAGGTGATTACGCGCCGGAAGCCCTTCGATGAAATTGGCGGGCCGGCCTTTCGCATCATGTGGGCCGTGCACAACGGTGAGTGTGGGCCACCAAGTGTCAAACACTACCTTAAAGTTTACGTGTCGAGCACTGGAAGACCTCCGAGTGGGAGGGAGACACAAACACCTATTCACCTGTGTAGCGTTCCTTCCCTAGTGGTGGATGCGATAGAATACCAATGACTTTCTTGCCTGCCTAAAGTTCTTTCATGGCATTAATAAGATGGCATGTGGTTGGCTGCATGCTGCTGTCCAGGCACACGACCGCCTCTAATCAAGAACCTCCCCAAGCCCATCGAGAGCCTGATGACACGCTGCTGGTCCAAAGACCCTTCCCAGAGGCCTTCCATGGAGGAGATTGTGAAGATCATGACTCATCTGATGAAGGTACAATTATTGGACACTTGAGTGCACAATGCAACAGTCCTTCTCAAAATCACCCAAAACACTTTTTTCAAACGGGTGAGTTTAGGTTGTTGGTGGCTGACTGATAAGTATATTACTTAAATAGAATCTGAAATAATTAGAATTGTATAAGCATTCGCTTGTTGTTGTAAAAACACTGTTTTTATTTCTATTTGTGCATAAATTTAGATTTGTAAATGAAAGAGAAAACAAACAGACCTAGCAGCTAATCCTGTCCAATTTACGTTTATCTTACACTCTTCTGAACGTTGCAGCTACACGTATGTAAACCTGGCTGTAAATACAGCTATACTTCCTCTTTAGAAATAAGGAAAACGGAGACGCCGGCTTATTATATAACGTTTGTTTGGTTTTGTTTTGCAGTATTTCCCAGGATATGATGAACCCTTGCAATATGTATACCAGAATTCAGATGAGGGACAAAGTAACTCGCCGACAAGCACAGGTACTACTACTACTAGAGATGTACACATGCTTACCGTGATGCTTGTGAAGAGAATCACAAGCATTACACTCACAACACTTCGTCAATGCAAGCTGAAAAAGGCCTTTCTCCCAGGTTCATACGTGGACTACACCTGCACCAGCAACAAGAGTGACATGAACATGGACCGCAGCGACTCCCCCGGAAGCAACGACACCATCAAGATCCCGCCGCAGTTCGCACCAATGTTCAAACAAAAGGCAAAGACGACATTTCTCCCTCCTCTTTCTAGTAACTAATGATGATTTTAATAGAGGTGTCAATGTTGAATATGGGCCTGTTACACCAGAGTGTACAGTAATACAAATGGACCTAGAATTAATGTCAAGAACTACACCTGTGTTTTTTATGACTACGGCACCTTTCTGACTAGAGTCCATTAGACTATCATATGCCATTCATTACAACCAATCACTTACCAGCCATTTTCACCCGTCATACCATTGAAATAGAGAAAGGGGAACCTCTGGCATAGACGACTGTGCCGGACAGTTGAAGTGATAAAAGCTGCTGTTGTGTCGCCTCTTTCAGGGAGACCCCTTGAGGACCCTGCCTCTCTCCAGAGGAGGCAGTGTGGAGAGCCTGGCACGGACCCAGTGCCTGGCATCCTCTGACGGCAAACGAATAAGCGCTGACCTGTCCGAACTGGAGCCCAAAATGCCGTTTGTTCCCACAGGTAATGTCGGAAAACGGAAACAGCGGCGGTCGCGCATATGGCGCACAGCCCTGACGGAGCCAGAACAGTGTGGTCCAGTTAGATCCGGCTCACGTCATTAGAGTGAGGCTTTTCTTCCCTGTCCCACATCAAGTGCTTTCATCAGTTTGAGCTGATGATTCACTCCCCATGCAAACACGCCCCATCATCCCTCGACACAGAGGCCCTCTCAAATCAAGCTGTCAATCATCTCTGTTTTGATCACATTATTCTCACCATCCCTGTCATGTCTAAACAAGTTAAAAGCTCCTAACGCGGCTAAGCATAAAGTATTTTATATATATATATATATATATATAGAACTTTTATTGCTCTATAGTGAATGTTTTTTTTTGTTTTGTCTTTTTGTTCATCCAATCACTCAATATGTCAGCGGTGTTTATTAATGCATAAAGGAAATGTCCGTTTCAATGGCTCATCCATCCTTAGTTCCGGCGTCAAGAATAGCAGCGCTGTCTGTCGTTCCCTCTTTAGTTTTGCTTGTGCGTCTTTGGATCCAGACAGCTTCCTATGGGAATGCCTGCTAATATTTGTGCTAGGCCATCAGGTGTCCTGCCTGCCTGCAGACACCTAGCTCAATGTGTTGTGTTGTTGTTTCCTCCCGCACCTCTCCACAGCGTCTTGAATGGACAGGGTGCATGCTGCCCTGCATGTACACTGAGCGCTTTGCATGTGTGTTTGTCCCAAAGGGGGAACTGAGGAAGTGACTCTCCTACACTTCCTGTCCAGCTCTGGGCAGCTGTGTGTAGTCTGCATGCTTGTGTCCGCAGCTCCTCTGTGTGTGTGTGTGTATATGTGTATTTTTACAGCACGCCCGCAGTGTAAACGAGGCCACCGTAAAACTGCATCATTTGGCACCATTCTGGACGTTCCCAAGATCGTCGTGACAGGTATCGGTGCGGAAATCCGGGAGCTCTGGCTTGGTTAAACCCACAGGTTGCAGCGACCCGGCCCGCTGTTGTGTGTCACTCCAGAGGATAGACTGCACACCTGATGGTTCCCAAACATCACCAAATCAACATAGGATTAAAAGCAGAATTCCAGTAAAGCTAAATAACTAAAGACATATGTCCACTAGGATAATCCAATATCGGTCGCTACTGTTCTCTTCCTGGAGGAACACACATCAGGGTCGCCCTGTTTTATCCTTGTGTCTGTTGTGCTTTTGTTGGGTAGAAAAAACGGAACACGAGTTCCCATCTGTATTGACCCTGTGTGCCCGTAATGACAGTTCAAATGACTCCTGAAACACAATCAGTATATTGCATCAGATGGGTTGACACAGATGAGGGCAGATCCATAACTCATGGCCCGTTTTCTCTGCCTTGGCTTTCCTTTCCTAGCTGCGCCGCACTTCACAGGCAGAGGGTATAATCCAGAGGCTGCGCACTCCGCATTTGGCCTCGTCCTTGGCGTTCACTCTCAAAGGACGTCATGAAAGCATGGCTGGGTTTTTTTGGGGGGGGGGTTTTTCCTCTTACCCTCTTTCTCTCTTTACATCCATTAACTTTGGGAAAAGTCATTTTGATTAATTCCTCTCACAACGAGGGTCAGAGCTATTATTACTGGCAGAGATAGGAATGAAAGAAATGGGGACGGAACTGGATGTCAAAGAAAAGGCTTCTATTTTGGAGCCGTGCGAGAACCGCTGAATGAGTGGCTAATTAAATCCAGTGACTGTCAAGGCTGATGGACATTATTGAAGGTGGGAGGCTGTTATCACTGCATGTGCACACCTGTCTGTCAATCATTCTTCCTCCCCTCCCTGCACATAAATTCTCCACGGACTTATGAATTAGTTATCTGATGTTCAGAATGGAAACCCACATTGAATTATTTATTTTAAGTAGGAATGAAATTGAAATGCGTGCGTTTAAAGTGACACCAAATTCTTCTTTCTTTTGTCAATCCTTAATAGTAGGTGCTCACATTTTATTATGTACAGAAGGACTCATGGGAAATAAATGAGGAATACATATCTCATAAGTTGCGGCTATCGTTACTATTGCATAGATGAATCCAGAATCTACAGTTGCATTTTGGAGCATGGTTTGTCTGAGCTGTGTTGTAGCTCCCCTTGTCCATAAATACTCTGTAGTTGCTGATCAGCTTAACCTCCCACGTCTGTGCTTACTAAAACGGTAACGCCAGGCACTGATACAGTACATGACTGTAAATAGATGTTTTGTTTTGAAATCTACAAGTGTAAAAATAAACTCTTAAATTGTTCCTCATCTCACCGCCAGTCCAAAGAAAGCAGCCATGTGGAAAGAGCATATTCAGCTATTCAGCTATATGTGGGAGGTTTGGTCAGTGGTGCCGTGTGTGTGTTGTGGAGTGCAGTGTTAAGAGTGGGATGTGTCATTGCTGTGGCCACACTACGACCGTGCCATAGCACATGTTGACAGAGTAGGGTCATGGTGGGTTTGAACTCAGCTGTCCCCTGCGTGGCTCCATGAATCCGGATCCACTTCTCAACATGGATGTTCCTCCAGAACTCGTTCCTGTGGTCTCACGTGGCCCTCCACCCCACCCAACCCTGTTTGTCTGTCTTCCTTCGTCCTTTCCACAGCATCTTGTGAGCCCCACAGACGGCGCTCTGTGCAGGACCTGTCAGCGATTGGCACCGACTCCAGCCAGGTAAGGTGCAGTCACAGACCACAGCAAAAATGCCTCATCATATGTATAGACATTAGACAAACATGTCAGACTAAGTTCATTACATTGCTTTAACCTCTCTTGAGTCTTTTAAGGTATACTAAATAGGATTTTCCACTTCAATCTGTCCCAATATTTATATAATATAAAAATATAATCTTCCAACTAATGTCTCCAAAACATATTTAAGTGGCTTCAAAGCTAATTGCTGTCTCTATTGGTAGTGTGTTTTTTTTTCAAGTTACACCAGTTTAATTTAAAGCAATACTTGCCCACCCGTGTCAGTTGAGTAATTTATACACTAATTTTTTGTTTCTTTTTTTCATATTTTTCATATTGTGTTAAGTGTTTCTTAAAGTATATTTAAAATCTTAATCCAAATCATAAATATATCTTAAATTTTATTTTGAAAAACCCAGTAACATAAGTACTGCCAGTATAGACGGCTATCAGCTGTACAGACATTAGAAGTAAGTGGAGGAACAGGGGAAGTTAATGGTGGATGAAAACTTCCAATCCAGCACCTACTTCCAATCCAGCACAAGGGATTAATTCCTGACCAAAGTCAGTATTAAGACTTCAATGAAGCTACAAATTTGAGGGTTTAACAAACATTCGATTTTGTTTTAAGAGGAACACTTAACCATTATATTGAGACATTGAGCTGAAGCTGCTTTACTTTTTTTGTAGACGAGGCCACTCACGAAATTATGTTACCTCCTGCGTGCAAATGAAAGTGCAGGAAGTGCAGATGGATTTATCTTTTTAAAAACTTTGCCTTACAAAGTCTTTCCCCGCTTAGTTTTATATTTAATGTCCTTGTACTTTGCCCCTGTCATCATTCCTCTCTGCTTGTGAAATGTTCTAGTGGTGCTATTTGAGGTGACTACTACTGGGATCCCTTTGGGAGACAGGTTATGGTTTATACGATCTGTTTGATATGTCAACTCAAGACAGATAAAGACATTATACAATGTTAAGCGATCCCTCACCAATACATGCAGACATCCTTCAAATAGCCCCTCAGCAAAGTGCTTTCTCTTCTTTCCTGTCTTCCCAAACATTTGCCTCTGTTTGAGAAGCACGCTGACAATGGTTCATTTTGAGTTCACAGAAATATTAAAACTCCATTTCTCAGAACCCGTCAAAGACTTTGAGAAAACTTGTTCTGAAAAATATACATCTACTATATCAAACTTAAAAATTGTTTCCAGAACTTTAGTATTGGATATGAAATGTAAACAGTGCTACATTGCCGACAGTACATGGCTTGATTGGTGATTGACAAAAACTAAGGCGATCGACAGCATTTGCCTCCATTTGCCACCATTTGCAGGGAAGCAGGAACAGCAGCCGCTCATCCAGTCCCAGTATAAGGATGATGCCCCCCGATAAGAACAGCAGCAGAGGTTACTTCTCCCCTGACGACGCTACAGGTAGCACAGGACCCATGATATTTAAACTTTTTAAAAAAACGTAAAAATCACTTAATATAACATCAAAAAAGAAGTACTTTAGACATACACACGAGTTATGTGAAGAACTTGTCTCCTGTACTTTCCTGGCCAAAGGAATTGTTTTCGGGTTCTCTCAGCAGTCGATGGTTTATGATGATGTTGCATGACATTGCATTGCCCATTTCTAAATCGTCTCAAATTTAGCGTATGTGATATTAGAGTGAAACACCACTCTCTCCTGTTCTCTCCGGTGCAGACACAAACAGCTCTGATAACTCCATTCCCATGGCATATCTCACCCTGGACCACCAGTTACAGGTAGGTGATTCAACACCCGTACATTTCATTCAATACCTCTTCAAATATAAGTTGTTATAATACTGTAGGCTTGAATGGTTAGATCACTACTCTAGCCATGATAAGGTTGAAGAAGACTCTGCATACTTGCTAGTATTAGCATAATTATATAGGGATTATCTCTGAATTCAGACTGGAAAAAATATGCTATCTGAAGAAGTGGCGCGTCTGTGTAAACACACATTAGCGGTCTCGGAGATGTATTATTATCTGCTCATTCTGCATACAGTCTATTATACATATTCTATAAATGATGACCTGACTAGATGGCTTCTCAATCAATTAACATGAACATCCATGGTTATTTCCAGCCTCTTGCTCCTTGTCCCAACTCTAAAGAGTCTATGGCTGTATTCGAACAGCACTGCAAGATGGCGCAGGAGTACCTGAAAGTTCAAACAGAGATTGCGTTACTGATCCAGAGAAAGTAAGTTTAGCTAGCACTTCTACATATCTAAAACCACAGTTAGAAATGATGCTTTACAGTCTGTAAACATGGCAATTTGAGCCATCTCCATGCCCTGGTTCTTCAAACGCCTTTAGTCTAGACCTGGGATTAACACAAAGCCTTCCAACCAGCAGTGCCAAGGTATTTAGTCTTGATAGAGCCTTACAAAGTACCAAATAACATAGTAGATTATTCCTTAATTTAGCCGGGCAAAATAATTACTTGCATGTCTGCCTTTATGGGAAACTCCCCAACAGGGTAAACAAAGTTTTGTCAAAGTGGACATAAGGGAAATCCTCATAGCAGGCTTAACAAATCTTATTTGCCTTTTGCTTTCTATTTTTTGGTTGGAAAGGAGTTTATCCCGAGTTTCATTGTCATTTTTATTTGCATAGGCAACGTGGCACCTAATGCATACCTGCCCATCCTGGAGTGGGTGATCTCTCTTAAACTTAACTGCTTACTTGTGAAGCCCTTTGAGAGTTTTAACATGACCAAGCTTGCTGCACTCCGCCTGTGCAGGACGGAGCTCATCGCCGAACTGGACCAAGACGAGAAGGATCAGCAGAACACGTCCCGTCTGGTGCAGGAGCACAAGAAGCTCCTGGAAGAGAACAACAGTCTGTCCACCTACTACCACAAGTGCAAAAAACAGCTGGAACTGATTCGTGTCCAGCAACAGAAAAGACAGGGCACCTCGTGATGGGGACAGCAAGCCTATAAGCCCTTCCCCCTTCCTTGCAAAGCCCCCACTCACTCATCTATCATTTCCACAGCCACATTAACTGGTCCTGGTCCTGTGCCCCCTTCCCCCTCTTTGTCCCCTCTCTGCCCCACACGCTACTGTCCCACATTAGGTTATAGGATGACACACACATACAAAGGTCTGCACTGTGGGACCACCATCTATCTGTTCTAGATGGTGCCAGGGACCCCTCCCAACCCCGCCGCAACCCCAGTGGTCCCGTTCCCAGCCCTGCCTTGTCAAGAGACCTGCATCATACTGTGTTCCTGCATGTTTGCGTTGTCGGACCCTTGCTTTTGATCAATGGCGAGATAAGTGCTTGGTCAGGCTCCGTTCGTACGTTGTGCAGGACATTCGCAGGCCACAGCAGACCAAACAATCACTGCTAATGCCAAGGTGTTTAGACCTTCTGCCCAGTGTGATTGACTTTTGAAGTCAATTATGCCCTCAATCTGGTATTTTTATGAGGTTGGGAGTGTTTTGTTTTAGTTATTTTTTCTTTACTCGAGTTTTATTTCCATGAAATGCCCGCCACTCCCAAATTGAAATTTCTCTGTGTCTCAAACCCCTGTGTCATAGCAAGCACGAGCTCCAAGCATAGACCAGACCTGTTGGCCTATCTCAAGGGAGCTGATGTATTCAGTTTTCATGTGTAATGAGGGATGTATCTCAGATATGCCTTGTACATTGGTTATGGTGGTGGAAAACAGGACTAGCTGGTAACTTGGTTTAGACCCTAAAAACTGGGCGTTAATTATATTTTTCTCTTAATTTTTGTAAAATATCAACAAACTTCCTATTATTTTCAAGCTGGAGCAAGTGAAACAAATGTTCGGGTTACTAAAAAGGGTAAAATATTTTAGTATGGACTTCAGTATTGTTTTGTGTGATCTTTTTTTGATTTTCCATCTGAAAGTGTCTTTCGGTTTAGACATGTTATCTGTTTCAGGGGAACGTCACTGATGAAATAGAAAAGCCTATACATCCATATACAATGTATTGTTTGTGTTTTAGTTCACATGTTGCCTTAGAATTCCCTTGCATTTTAAGTGCTTGTTTTTCTGCTATATTTAGTCCATCAAAAAGGTTAGTTTACTATGCCATGGACATGAGATTTTTGGGGGGAGCTACAGATCTCGGTCAGTGACCTACAGAAGTAATCATGTGAACTGGTTGCCAGTATAGCTGAGGCAGTATATTACATCCATGCTAATAGTAGAGATGTACTTAAAATAAGGGTTGGATGTAATCTTACTCCTCAGATAATTTATTTTCTGTTTTCTGTTCCCTCTGACAGTTTGCACAATCATTCTGGTCTTCTGGTTATGTACAAAACATCATTATTTTTCTCATTTAAGCAATTCTCTTTTAAAAGCGTAAGACTTTAGTCTTACTTTTAGAAACCTTTTTATTGTATATTTTATCAGTTCCCCTATTGAGTTGTATGTCCTCAAAATAATTCATTTATCTTACCTTATACTGTTTTTGTTTCCTAGGTTATTGGGAAATTAGGTATGCAACAGTGAGCAAGGTATTAAAAAATAAATGGAATGTTGAAAGATGCATAATTGTGAAAGCATGAATGTTTGTATCATTTAGTAATTTTTTTTTTTGTGAGATTGCAGTTATGTTTACTAATCAGCATTCTTTCTAGTATGTTCATTATAAATATGAAGCAAAAATGTATTATAGATAATTGTTAATATTACTAATAATAGACATAGAATATTAGGATAACTTGGTTAGTTGGAAGAAAAAAATATTAAATAGGGTATTTTGGTGGTATTTGGTCAGGGTTTTTGAAAATAGAAAAAACTACTGTTGATTCTGTCAAATAATATACAAGGTATGCTGGAGTTTAATTGCATTTAAGTGCAATTAAATACTAAATTTAAAATATTTATTAGGAACAATATCTCTTAGTGGGTGTTATAGCTCATTACTTGTTTTTAAAAATACAAGTAATGAGCTATAACATCCATGCTAATAGTAGAGATGTACTTAAAATAAGGGTTGACACCATATACAATTTGCAGACTACCATGGGGTATATTTTAGTTGTTTTAATGAGGTTTTAATCTTTTCTATAGGCCTACCTCTTGAAAAAAAAAGGTAGTCTGAGACACTAACAGAGACACACGAAACTTCTAACTGCCGTTCGTCCACATTTAGCCACAAGGTGTCGCAAAAGATCCAGTCAATTTCCGTATTGAGCAGTTGCGCACGGGTGTTTTTCATAGACGAGAAAAAGAAACAAATATTTGAGAGATGAGGATCAAACGTGATCCTTGTTATGTCATCCTGAATGGTCCAGACTATCTGATTTATTGATTGCATGAATGGATTTTCTTTTAAAACAAGACTGGAATGAATCTAATACACAAACAGACCTTGTTTGTCTTGTTTGTTTAATTGTTATTGAGGCCACTGGAAATTAATCCTTTTCTTTTTCGAAAGTGAAAAATACTCATAAGGGTTTGTGTTTCATAGTGAAATGATCTTGCTGTACTGCTGACAAAGGCTTGTTTTCATCCCACAATAGTAGTTATCGGTGGAGTTTGCATTTGAAGTTGATAGCTAAATAGGGAACAAGTGAGTCATTTCATTGTGGAGAACTGATGTCATGTTAATGTGCAGCCAGGTATTGTCTGTGGGCTCTCAGGACTACCCAAGCTGAACTGGTGAGAACCGGTGCAAAAAATATTTAAGAAAAAACAGTTTATTGTTCCCAGCTTAGTTTCTTCTCCCCCATTTGTTCTCAGAAGGACATGGTCTATTGTACTGGATGGGAATAGTGAGATTGAGGAAAGAAGGCTGTCATCTTCCCTCAGTGCCTGTGTGTGTTTCTGTCTGCTGATGTTACATATGTTTCTGTTTTCATATTGAGAGAGGTAACCTTATTTACATGTGGCGAACATTTTGCATTGCAACACCTTGTTTTCACTGGATCCTTTTCAGAGGTGTCATAGTAGAGAAAACACAGGTGTGGCTCATAACATTACATATAGGTCCATTTCATTTAGATATGTGTATTGGTTGCTTCACTTAGTAGTTTTGTCTATTTTTGTGTAGCCAAATGGAAGATGCCCATAATTAACCTTATGAGCACCATCTGTGTCTACCATGACACCTGTGAAAAGGATAGAACGTCTTGAGAACAACCAGAAATTAAACTGAACATGTAGGCTTACTTTATTATAGATATACAACATAAGAAAAATATTAGATTATAGCAGAAATACTATAATTAAATTATTGAAATGTTTAAATCATTTCACAACGACCTAAAAGTGTCTTGTAACCTTTTGGGGGTGGTTTTGGGACCATTGCTCAGATACATTTGGGCAGGCCTATTTTCAAACTATTTAGTCTGATAGATAGTGAATCTCTTAACCAGTGCCCGTTATACCTATTATAAATTGCTCTCAATGGTAGGCTAATTAGAGATGGATTGATATCCTGTCTATGTTTTGCCTTTTATAATCTACATCTAAACTGTATGGAGAAATCTCCTCAAGCCTGAACTGTACAATTTGTCCTCAGTGCTAATGGGAAGCAACGACAGTGTAAGGCAGTAGTGCTATCCATCTTGTCTCTTTGCAGGGGACAGTTGATGTTGCATTTTAACCATGTGCATTAGATTGTATCTATGGCATGGTAACCATGGAAACTGGATGACATAAATAGGCTAGCGTCAGTAGTGAGATGTTGCCGCTTTTAATAATGGACAGAATTCGGGTCATAATATCTTGCATGTGGGTCTATAAATTGCTCTGTGTGCCAGTTAGGATTTCATTAATCTCCATGAATCCCTGGTTGCCCTTCAAAGTGGCTGTGGGCTGTTATTTAAGGACTTGACTCCGCTACAGTCAAAGATGTTAGAAAGACAAAGTCTAATATTCTAATGTGAAACGTGTGAATCACACATTTTTTAGCTCAGGCAAAAGCCTACTAATTGGCTGCATGAATTCATTTGTTTTTGTAGTAGTAGTGTTAAATTACATCATACTCATTTATAATTCCATCCTGGGTTATTTAGGAGGGGGGCTAGTGAATTACCTTAGACTCCTTTGTAAAGCAAAATTCTAAATATTTGTATTCCCTTCAGATGAATTGCATATGAATAGACTTCATAGGCTTAATTTCGCCTATTTAATGTGCAATTAATGGGAGTCACTGAAAATAGGTTGACATGTATTCATGCTCTCACACTTTGATAGAGGAAAAGGTCAGCGCGCTCCATGCAGCCAGCAATAAGGAGCCAAGTGTATTCCAGTGAGTCAATTCCCACTTCACATGACAGGGAGCAACAATTGGCTACCAAGAGAAGAGAAACATAAGAGTTCTTGTGAGGGAACAATCCAGAGAAATGCCGTTGACAGGTTCATGCACTTACCAGCGTTACACCGCCACTCAAATATTCAAGTGCCTCTGTAGAATATATACCGAATAGAACAAACAATCTTGTCCCCACATGCCCCCTGCAGGAGAATTTGTCCATAGCACCCATTTACATCATATCGCTATCTCTGTCCGAGCCTACCACTGTGTCAAAACGAAATCACATTCAATGTATCCTGTCACAGGGGCTTATTGTGCACTGTACAGGCAATGGGCTTGTACTGTAGGCATTGTGTGTGTGTGTGTGTGTGTTGTGTCTGAGAGAGGGAGAGGAGAGGAGAGCAGGCCAGGGCCTCAGAGAGGGACAGTGCGACAGCCTGTTATTACCGCCCCATGTGAATGACAAGCATGTGGGTGAGAGCACAAAAAAAAGGTAATTGGTGAAGTATGCCTGTGGGGACGAAGGCCTCTGGGGGAGGGTGGAGGATGGAGCGTAAGGTAACGGATGTGAAGCAGACCGAGGCATGCGAGAGGCTTGCAGATACAGAGCAGGCGGAGAAGTGATGACTCATCTACACACAAACACACACTCCCCATTCACTCTGCGTGTGTTTGTTTACTTCACTCAAAACGCCTACGAGCGGAGCGGGGGGCGGGGGGAGGGGGGGGGATGTCACTCATCGGGCAATCTTTAGAGGATTTTCAAACCTCTTTAGACACACAGGACAAGCAGCTTAGAGACATATCCCAGGTTCCCTTGCTGTAAACAGCCTGGCCACAACGTACTTCTATAAGCTCTGTTTACTGTCCTGATGGGTTTTGAATGTACAAACTGCGGGCCTACAGACTGCTATAGACAGACAAATAAAACCACACATAGGTCTAAATGTTTATACATTTTCCCCTAGATTCATAGATTTAGTCCTACAGTAGCCTGTCTGACTGTTTTTAGTTTTGAGGTTTTTTTCTGTTTTTGTCGTGGCAGATTTACGGGTTGTATTTATGTGGCGAAAAGTTGATTTGCTGTTGGTTTAAACGACCGCCACGCAGGCACTTCACACACAATAGACACACAGTAACAGCCTGCCATCCCCGATACTGTTGCAACGTTTATCTTTCAATCTTACGTATAGGCACAAAGACAGATTGAGAGAGCTGGAGAATAACAAAATCTGTCAGGTCTTGTGGTATGCCGTAGGCCGGGATTGACCTAAAGTCTCTTCCTGTTACCCCAGTCAAACAGTAGCTCTTTGGAAATAAAAGAGCCACTTTTTTAAAGTGGTCCAAACAAGGCATTTTATAAGATAATTTTGCATCTGTTTGGTGGTTACCTGGCTGTTGCTGTGCGTACCCACACGAAGACACATTGTTGGATAATCTGCAGTCTGTGGTGTGTGTGTTTAAAGATGTCTGTGTTTTGTATTATGAACTGTCCTGAAGGTAACCCTAGCCGTTTAGGTTATGAATGGTGGTTAGCTTGTCCCCGAGGCGCTGTGGTGCTGCCATAATTGATGTAATCAAAGGCATTTGGCTTGGAGTCCCATGATGGCTGTTGGCTGACAACGGAGTTGCATTTACGTCTTTTGTGCCTCTGCCTGGGCTTGCTATACTCCTTAGCCAGCAGAACCAGAGGATTTTTTGGCTCAGAATCCCTTCTCCGTGACCGCAAACCCAGTGAATCATCGAAATGAGTCATCTTCATTCTCAATTTCTTTTTTTTTCTAAGGCGGGGGGGGGGGGGGTTTGTATCTTTGACCAAAGTCTTTCGTTTTTCATTTTGCATTGGAGCCTTGGCTATTTAATTTTGCACTTAACACTTTCGAAGTGAGTCATCTATTTAAACAGATGCAAAGTTTGTGTGTGTGTGTGTGTGTGTGTTTTGGATTGCATGCAGCCCAAACAAATTAAATTGTGTGAACATAAATTACACAGAAAATTATGCGATAGTTATATGAGATTAAGATCTAGCACCAAAACATTTAGTTTTACTTAACCTGACCACACTGGATGTTGTAGAACCCTGCTGTAAATGGCTTCCATCCCTCCATAACAGATGCAACAAGCACAATGATTAATTTGGGTTAAAATAAATAGATGTAACCCATAATAAAGTAATTGCAATATGGTTATTCTCTATGTATAGATGTATGTAATCATTCATTGATTGAACTCTACATTCATTTTGCAAATATCACGTTATCTAATGTGACTAAAAGATAAAGTACATGTAAAGAGGGCTAATTATGTTTAATTATTTATCCTGCGAGAACCATAAATGTATTTATTCAAAGAGTTATAGTCATAGTGTAGAAGATTTAAAGAAATATTGAACTTTTGTTTAATGCTTGACTCTGTAGCTTCACTCCCTCAAAATAAGTCCTGCCAAAAACTGATGTTTGGAAGGACCAATAATTTTTAAGCTTTCTGTTTTTTTCCAATCTTCCATTGACTCTCATAAACATACTTATAAGCTGCCTACAAAGTCTCGACTGGTAGTATATATTATCAAGTTACTCGGGTTCAACTTGCTGTAGTGTTTAGTTTAAAAATGCAAAATATACCTTAAATTAAACTTAAAACAAGAAACCTCTGTAACCGTGGACTCAATACTGTGTTAAGGAAGCTACAGAGTCAAGGGTTTAGCAAAAGTATAGCATAAGCCCAAAACATTCATTGCTCTCAATTGCCTTGTCATTATGCTGAAAGGTAAGGTTCAAAAATGGTTCCCTCGACAACACTGTTCATACCACCCATCCCCCCTCCTGCACAGGCCTTTCTCTGTCACAGCGTAATGGCAGACATTTCACATGCGGCTTTTATTAACTCTAATTAGACTTCCTGACATAAAACACAGTATTTGTCTACGCAGTGGGCGGCAAAGGCAAGGCAATGCCATCCTGTTGTAGACTTCCCTTCCAAACCCTCCTTCCTTGTTTGTCCTACACCCAACCTCAGCTAGGTGCCTCTTTCAAAAGGCCAAAGGGACATGTCATTGACACAAATTCTAGATTCTAGAATAAATTCTTAACTTTGTAATGAAAGAGTAACCAAACACTAAATTAAACAGCAGGAACAGCGCCATCTACAGTTTGAACACGGGTTATTGCAATTGCTTTAGAAGCTCGTCTCAAACTGGTATAAGGTGATGTCATTTGCTATCTTTAGTATAGCAAATGGCATCACCTCGCAATTTGCACACAATCACTTGTGTTCAAGCTGTAGAGGGTGCTGTTTCTGCCGCTTGTGGTTAGTATTGGATGCTCTTGAAATGATCCTCATCTATTCAGGGCATTCTGAACACGGCCAACATGTAAACAGAATGAGTACTGCTGAAACAAAGCATGAAGCCTCCTCAACCAGCTCTCTTTTTGCAGCTCTCTGATATGACACTCATTGATGCACCGCTAATATTAAGGATTAGGTATGGATTTTCAAAATGTGTCACCCCCCCCCAAAAAAAGAAAAGAAGTCACTCTTTGACAGATTTCATTTCTTCGACAGTGCAACACTTGTTTAGTGCCTTAGTTGTACAGACTAGATTTATCAGATCTGACTTACAAATGATGTTTTTTGCATATTAGTAGTTCAGCACAAGCGCAATGAAGTGTTTTGAGGGAAAAATCTGCCCTTGTTGAGATTTTAGAAGTAGGCTGACATTGCACAGAAAATGTACAATTTGGATTAAATTGCCAGAATTGCTGTCTAGTGTGGAAAATCAATACCTTTTTTCTTTACTAGAGTTCATAAACTCTCTGCGGCAACACAATGGTAATGAAATCTTTTTATGTTGCTTCAGAGACGTTGCTTTTACTTAGCGGATAATAGGCTGCCTTTACAGAGATACAATAGGGAGATCAAAATAGCAAAGATCTTGTGTTTGAGAAGAGTGTTTAAAGAGGATTGCATTTTACAAAAGCTACAAGAAAACAATGCAAAGCATTGTTTTGTTATTACATGGAGTATGTTTCAAAAGGTGCGGTATAGTTAGAAAAAAACTAGCTTTAAGCCATCATCCATTGCCTCCATGCATACCAATGTCATACAAGGCTATCCAAGGCCACCTACAAAAGTAGGACGTTTTGTTGATTTTGCTATTTGGCTTTGCCCTGTCTATCCATTCCCAATTCTGCCTTTTTTATTTTAATCTATTAGTTTTGCATGATCTTCTTTTTATTACAGTGTCCATGTGTGTTTGGAAATAATTTATTATTATTATTGTGTAATTTTAACCCAAATATTGTCATAGCCCAATTCTGGTTTTCAGAAAATGATTGTCATTTTATTCATTATTATGTGTATGGAGATATACTGTAAGGGGAATCATGCACCCGCTTCTCTTATTGCAACTGCAAACATTTTTGGGCGTACGCGCACGTTGCCTGGGGGCGCCTACGCAATCTGTACCGCTTTAATGTTGTGAATGAGGGGAGAGGGTGACGTCAGCGGCCGAATGTCAACAATGTAGCGATTCAGTGTAGGCGTTCCAGTCGAGTGTAACAAACAGCGGAGACAGAGCTGCACGCCGCGCTTGGATCCTCACGCACGCACATGCGCGCGCACACATTCTCGCACACTGACATTTGGTCAAGAACAACAGACGTAATCGCTGATATTATTTTTTTTAGTCAGCGATTGCCGAGTTGTAGAGCGGAAAAAGACATCTCCCTGCAGGAGAGAGGGAGGGGGGCTTGAGGAAACGACCAGCAAGTAATCATGTGAAAAACAACTTACTTGGGAAACGGAAAAAAGGCTGGAATACGCAGAAAAGAGAGAATACGGTAAAAAGCATGCTCGTTTTCTATCGAATGGCTTAATTCACTTATTTTTGGATGCCCGTGTGTGTGTCAGGCGAAGCCTATTGTTATGAAATGCTTGAGTTTGAAACTTACAAGAATCGCAGGGATCGCTATGGGAAAAGCTCCCTATAAAACATGCATAGGCAGCATCTAGGAAGCCGGGCTGTGTTTGTATACCCTGTGTATGTGTGTTTTGTGGGTGTATTGTTTTGGGGTGTGAACTCTGGTTTAAGAGTGAAACACAGCGTTACCACATCCTGTTATGCTTTGAGTCAGTGCTTAGACTGTGAGCTGCCATGCGGTTGTTTTTGCAAGGCAGCCCAGTCGATGCGTTTTCAGACGGTACTACTGGAGGTGGCTCAGGCATGCGTGAAAATAAACATGCCACTTGAAATTGCACAACTTATATAATAGTCCAAATGTGGTGAATTTAGTCTAGAAAGAACGCGCTTTATTGCAGTATTCTTGATATGGAATATTATAAATGATCTAATGCTATTATTATTATTAGTAGGCTAGTAGTAGTAATAGTAGTAGTAGTAGTACCTTGCTATTATAATTTAGTAGCCTAGACGTGGTTTTGAGAAAATCTGCAAGTTACTTTATTTGGCCATGACAGTTGAATCATCTGTTATCACTCAAAGATATTTTTTTTTACGTTTTTGATCCATTCGGATTATTTATTCCAAGTTGCATCACCCTAATAGGTTATAATAATATAATCATATCACACATTTTTTATCTATAATCAATAGTGTGGATCATATTCTGCGACCGGGAGTGAAAACTAACAGCTGCGCCTTTACGCAGTGAGGCTGTCTATCCTGGTGTGCGTTGTCATTTCAGTTGATGCTGCAGTATAATGGCTTAGTCAGTCTCTGTCGGTGTTATTAACCATCTATGGCTTCTGACGTCTTGCTTTGTTTTATAGATTTACAAGTTATGTAATATGTGCTATAGAATGAGTCGAAAACGAGTGCCACGTGGATCGCTTTTAGCCCTTTCCCTGTTTGTAGGTTGTAGATATGCGTCCACGTTTGCTTTGTCATTTTCTCACGCAATAAGTATGTGTGCAATGGTGAACAGCCCTTGTGTCCTACTTTCCAATGCCTTGCGTTCTTTATCGTAAAACCACACGGTTCGTCCTTTGTCGTTTGCCACGTTTGTGATGAAACGATTGGGGTCGTAGAGTGCTTCTAGTTGAGTAATGCTGCCATTAATGCAGTGATACAGCATTTATTATGTGTTTGTGTGTGTGTTGCGGGTGGGGGGGGGGAGGCTATGTCAGCCTTTTGTCTCGTGTTCAAATAACGCGATGACATCGGGGGTCAATTACTCTTGAGTGAGACTGTACTTCATTTGGACAGAAGTTGAAATAAAAATGCAAATAAATACTTCAAACGAATACGTCAGTGCTACAGAATCCTCTCGAGGATGACAGTGAAATTTGTTTTGCTCAATATCAATTTTGAAATTAAGATAACAGCCTTGTTTTTTGTCTACAAGCTGAACGGTTCCGCACTACAACACGTGTGTAGCGCTGCACATCTTCCTCATGGCGTCTTTGTTCTGTCGATAGTAACATAACCTACTTCTCTGCTGTTATTATTTCCCCATGCCAGGGCCCGTCTTAGCTTATTGTGAAAAGGGAAACCCAATCTAAAATTCTTTACATTCCACATCCAGATAAAATGAAAACAATATGTACACCTCCTACAAATATGATGTAGATTAGGCTATAACCTTAAGCAGCTATAAAATGATTGTGGAACAATGCTTTCCACAGAGTAGACTCTCTTAAAAATATCATATGATTCCATGTTAAATGAAAAATTCACTGTATAAAAAATATAATGTTTACATTTCTATCACTGATTGTGAATTGCTCATGCAGTGTTTAGTTGAGAGCATTTTCTCAGTTTGACCCGAGATGTTTTTGGGGATCCTTGCATAATGAGGCCCATAGGGTTCCCAGCCACCGTTGAAATGTCACACGGCAACAGGATCCTTTCATGTGACACTGTTCTTCCCCTCTTGCAGGCATTCCATTCTGAACTACACAGCAGAAAACAGCTAATCCTCCCAAAGCATCCAACGCTTTCATTGCATTGTGGCCGCCCTCGTAATGTTGCCCATAATAATCTAGTTATGTGCTGCTGAAGTTAGCTCGTTGTGCTAAAAGTAGGGCTAATGGGCTAATGATTCATGAAATTGCAATTTTGGGTGAATAGTGTACAATAGAATTATCAATGCTCCTTGCTGTGTTCATATCTATCAAATCCAACAAACTAGTATCTAAAGGACTTTATAGTAATACTAGATTTGTATTGTGCATAATGGAACACTTCGGTCATTTAGAAGACAAACTAACAGTTAATGAATTTTCAGTGTAACTGGTTCTACTTTTGTCCACACACATTTTGTTCAACATTAGTGGCTCATTTGCATCATTAAGGCCGTTTGAGCGACAGCACTTGACATGTCAGTGCCTAGACTAGAAAATCACAATAATAATAATAAAAAAAACATGTTCCCATAGTTCACCCACGTCAGCACAAAGGCATGTTTGACTGGGCTCCTGCCAGTGAGAGGCGGAGAAGGAATCACACTGCTGGGAGAAATCTTAAGATCCTGTAGTGTAGTTTTAGACCAAGGGCTTTTGTTTTCCATTTTTTCTTTCTGCCCCCCCCCCCAGCCCTCTGTTTTCCACTCCTTCTCTCTGCAAAGATGCTCTGGGGAGATTGCGTACCGTGTCAAATTGGACCGGGATATCACGCCAGACCGCCTTTCCGTCGTCTGTGGCTGAAAAAAAGTTGTCGGCGAGAAATCAACGCCTCTCGCCCGATGCCGCAAGACTGCCAAGAAGCCGCCACGAAGACAACGCTACGGGCACATTCCTGATTACTTTGTTTTACTTTGATATTTTGCACTGTTGCCCGTTTAAAGATTGACAAGACTCCTCCTACTCACCCTGGTAGTTGCGTCAGAGCTATTTAATGAACACTTAAACCTTCATTATTGCCAAGTGGAGCTGTGTGACCTTGTGAACCCGCTTGGTTTTGGCCCTCCTTAGAAAACCATCCTGTGGTCATTCATAATTTTTTATTTACTGTACAAGATACAATGAGCAAATGACGTTCATATAGTGTATGTGAGTGTTGGAGAAAGTGCTAAGAAAACCCTTTTTAATTTTGGGGTTCAGCGGAATATGCTGCAAGTATGGATCTCTCAACATTGTTATTGTGAAGGACTGAGGTGAACATTTGAAGCCCGCACAGCTGCTATTTTGATACGGTTATCTGCTGCAAAGAATCCAACCTGGGAGTCTGTACACAGAGTAACGTCTTTTAACGCTCCGCACAACTAAGGACCACTGAGCAACTCAAGGGTGTGCTCTTATCCAAGAGTCGATTCTTTGGGGATGTCTTGCTGTGTATGTGTATTTTTTGGCCCTCATACGGATGACAAACAATATGTGTTTCTTCCCTCAAATGTCATAGTGAATGGTGTGAATATATTTTTTATTTTTTTAGCCAGACGTAACATGGCTGGATATTTACACCAAGACACCTATCTTGGCAGAAATAGTGTTGGAAATGTATTAGTGCGTGTTATTGTTATGTTGCTGAATGCGGGCACATACTAGTGTCATGTGAAAGTACATGCGTCCAAATATAAATGGTTCCTTGTAGCCTCTTCTTTTTATAACCTCCACTGCATTGTGTGTGGTTTCCCCCACACACACTCTTTTTGTGGAGTGACATTTGAGTGCACCCACCACTGTGAAGCAAAAGACCCTCATGAAGTGCATCTATGCTGATGCTGAATTTCTTACCAGCAGTATGCTTAGAAACAGACGTTTTCACAAGATTCAGCCAAGTGAATCATCAGCCAGTTCTATTATACTAATGCTAACGGTAGGTTATTCCTAGTAGTATACACCCATTGCTGTTGCAGGTGTTATCTGTGTGGTCACCAGAGACCCCAAAGTGTTCCCCCGTCGCCATAGCAATGATACACATACCATATTGTAGTAGAGTTGTTTTGCTGCTATACAAGGCAGGGTAAACAGAATGCGTCTCTAGGGCCTGTTTGGGTTGTGCAGTTCCTGTGTGATCACTAGGGAGGTTGAGGTGTGGAGTCCGTCTCTACTACAGTTTTAAATTTAGACGTATCTTCTAGTCTGCCAGAAGTTTATCCCTCTCAGCTGCTGAGTCACATGTAGAGATGAACTGGAGACCCCACTTGACTGTTGAGTGTCCTCGGTTACTTCAGTTTGTGCACCTTTAACTCTGAGTTTAACCTGGAGCACTAAGCAATGTTTTGGACAAAAAAAACATGTAAATGGACCTGAGTTGACACATGACGTGAGTTAAACATTTCAGTATGTCAAATAAGGACTCAATATAGCATTCTCTATTAAGATTAATGGCAAATGACAATATTCTAGCACTCTGTTCCGACAATTTATTTTACTCTTCGGACATGTAGCCATTACACATAGTAGTGGTTGAGGGCAGTTTGTAACATATTAGAGCCACATGCAGTAGCCTACAGCCTGCCTTGTATAATGCCTTGTATACTGCCTTGTATATGCTAATCAGACTACTGTACACCTGGCTGCATAGAGAGATTGTCTTTTTCAGAATAAGGGCATATTGTGCATTTTGGAATTCTGTGCATGTAAACATAGTCACTGAAGTCAGAAGAGTACTATTGTGTTGTTTCTGAGGTCATATCCTTACATCTGACCCTCTTTTGTTCTGTGCATTGTCATTGCCGTGCACACTGAGAAGCTTGGAATGAATAGCGTGTCACTTGTAAAGTTATTTGCCAGTTATTTGCCAGTCCTTTGCATTTAAATATGACATTTAATACATTCCTATGTTTTGGACATCATGTGTATTTTCTTTCCTAACCTGCTCAGTCAGCAGGAATGATAAAGCCTGGGTTGAGAAGATTAAACCACAAGGAAAATTCTGTTAAATCACATAATGTCATAGAGTAGATCATCTAATGCATTACAATCCATAGATTATTTACATGCTAATAGATAGCAAAATGATTCATGGTAAATGGACTGCATTTATAAAGCGCTTTTCCAACCCACAGGCCACAAAGCGCTGTACATCACTGCCTCACATTCACCCATTCACACACCATCATGTGGTGTCAGCCATGCAAGGCGCCATCAAACACATGGGGAGCAGTTAGGGTTAGGCGTCTTGCTCAGGGACACCTCGGCGCTTAGCCGGAAGTCAGGGGGAAGTCAGGAATATTTGAACCTCCTTAAAATTCCACACATTGAAATGAATATAGAATATATCATGCATTTATAGAGTGTTAGCGGAATCACCATGGTTGGTTGTTGCTCGGTTATCGCTTGGTTGTAGTTTGGTTGTAGTTCGGTTGTAGTTCGGTTGTAGTTCGGTTGTAGCTTTCTGGTGTAATAAGCCTCATCTGCGAGGCAGAATGAAGCAAGTTCTCGGGGTCTTGTTAGAGGGCCTGATGTTTCCTGCCAAGGTCATTTTGTTTTTCCGATTTCTCACTCGTTTTCCTTCCCAGGCGATGGGAAAAACTAGGCAGAGGTCAGCAAAGCACAGGAGAGTGGAAGGTATTTCAAACAATCAGCGGTGGAGTGAGGTCATTGTTTTAGTGAGGGAGGGAGAGAGTGGAGTTAAGGAAACCGGGGTGACCCCCCTGAGGCCCCTCCTACCCACAAGAGCCTCTCAGCATTCGACGTGAACCTTGAGGCAATGCTCTGCTCTGGAAGGTCAGAATTCCTTCCAGAATTTATTTGTACTTCTTTGCACATCAGAGACGTTTGGCGTTAGCAAAACCACTCAGCAGCTGATGAATAGTACATAAAAAGAAATGACAAAACATTCAACCCGTCATATCAGGGTCAGGCTAAACTGTTTTGGTTGCATAAGACCTGACTGTGGGATTGACATTAACATCACTAATGGGTCAATCATAAGCATCCACTTTTTGCAAGACGACTTATTTCTCGATTTTATAACAGTTTAAAATGCCTTAATGTAAAATAACAAAGCATGTTTGTGTGTGTGGTAAAATAAAAAACACAGCTGTGAAGAAGTTTAGGGAGATGGTGGTTATATGTTTGTGTGTATGAAGGGGGGGTTTCCGGTAAGACTAGCACAGGTGGTTAGAAGAAGGGGGGAGGGGGCGTGGATTGCAGGGGCGTTGTGTGCCCGCTTCCTGCACAAAGCGTGAGCAACCTACTGTTAACCAGTAAGCCTCATATAACTAGACCAGCAGGATTTTCTCGCAGCGGCTTCTCGCCCGTTTCGCTGCAGGCTTCCATGAGTGACGGTCTCCTGTTTTTTTTTCACAATGTAGTGAAGCCAAGACGGAAAAAATACACTCCGGTGTGAGAAGGCTGTGAATTTAAAGAATAATAAAAAAGGAGAAAATAATTTCCACATCACTCACTGTAGTAGAAGGTAGTTTGACTTGGACACTTATTGTAGATAACACACTGGAATTTTCTTCTGTATTCCTGGCAGCAAATGTGAAGAATTTTAAGGAGGGGCAAAGATACCTTCTACTCACTCACAGAGATCTTTTCATGGCACAATATTCAGTTATAAGGAACTGAATATTTTAAGTGAAGGGACACTTCAGCTGACAGCAATGAATTATTTGATCTATTTTTTTTTATCTATTAACATGCAAATAAATAAAAAAACAGATATTCTAAAGGACAAATATCAAAGAAACCAAAGAAACAAAACAACACCAAAATCACATTGCAGCTATTTAGAAGCTGCATTTAGCAATTTACAGTCAGTAGCCTACATTTGTACATACATGTCAATAGCCAGAACCCCACATTTCTGCCCCAGTTTACACTTATTTGAAACTGGGGCACTGGGGTTTTAAACACTTGTTTGAAACTGTCCACAGTGTGGGCAGCCTATAGTGGGAGGTGTTGGTGCGAACCTAGAAGTTGTATGGGTTCGTTTTCAACCACAAGGGTAGGCCGGACACAAATTGATGAGTGTCCCCTTAATTGGCACTTTAGGGTCAAATCCACCTGCACTGACCCCTCACTAGACTGTAGTCTCTACATTTTCTTTGTATCTGTGCTAGTTACCCACTGCCCTGTGTCCCATTGGCCAACAGTGCAGTGTCACTAAGAACATCAGATGAAAAGTCAACAAGGCAGAGTGGTGGAAAATCAACTGTTGATTCTCTGTCCTCAGTCACAAGGTCTCTGCTATTTCGGCACGTTGAAACACCACCAATGCTTAGCATGTAATTCTATGACCTGATTGGGATGTTTACAACTAGACTTCTCCCCACATCAATTCTACTGTATAGCAGATGTTCCGTTAAGAGCACCTCAAGCTCACATTTCTTTATTTATTATGTCAACTAAAGAAAACACATTTAAGGGCTTAGGGGGAAATGTCACACGTGTTTAACATGGCAATAACTCCACATTTTGGACGTTTTTCCTCCTGAGAGTGAAAGAGGATAAAGTGAGTTATGAGAGCGGGAAAATTGTCAGAAAATTATGTATTTGACCGGTTGTGCTAGACTGAATATCTATTATTAGCATTAATATTAGCATTATAGCATTAATATTCTCATTGAGTCTTAAACTTGGTCTCAAGGTTTGTACTTTCAACTTCAAGCATTCTTATTGTGACAGTCAAGTTTAGTTATATAGCTCTTAATCACAAACCCATTACGCCATTACCTTTGAATAGCATATAAAGTCTGATGTGGCAATAGTCAGTGTTTGCAAGCACTTTATTTTATGAATTTTTAATATTCAGAGTGGAAAGATGAATGAATTCTTAATTCAAGCATGCAAAGCTTTCTCCAGACCACAAATCCAGAAACACAAGTAAATTTTTACTCCATCAAAGATAAAATATCTTACCTTTACCCTTTTGAAACTAGCTCCGTTTTCAGAGTTTTATTTCTGCCTTTTAAACATGTTACCATTCATCACCTAGTTTTACATGTATATAAGAAAGAAAGAAGAAAGAGAGGACAGATTCATAGTAAAGCTTGCATGATGGGATGTCACGACTGGCCATTTAGAAGTATTTCTACAGCAACGCATTGCTTTCATGTCACTTGGAAATTTTGTTTGTAGGGAAGAAAGCAAATTGGTCCTTATCACACGTAGCAAGAACAACTCTATTTTCCTAGTATCTTCTAAAACAGTAAGCATGATGTGTATGTATACAGTATTGTATATATTCCATGTAAAAAAAAATTCAGAACATAACATTTATCCAAATTCCCTCAAATTCTAAAAACACACCAGGACACTGTGTGACACCGTTTGTTTTTTTTAGACTAGCAGTTTGCAAAGTAGCCCCCCAACGGAAATTTCCCGGGTTCAAAAACGTGTTGGATTGTTAAAATCTGTTGATGTATTTTGGACTATAAATTCATGAAAGTTTCACCATTTGCAGTTTAGAATCTGTATAATTTGGTGTCTAGTTGTGAAATGTGCAGAGAACTAAAGCTAAACGGTAGTGATGTCTTCTACATGAACAAACAATGGTTTGTCCACCAGAGAGGTTAGGCAGAACTGCTGTCTATAAGCTGGTGATAACCTACTGTGTTGACTAAATACCACACATTGGAAAATGCAAGATTGTAGCTTTTATGCCTGTGTACCGAATTACTAGGCTGTTCCTGCTAAGCAGAACGTGTAGACTTCTATGACTTCTGAGCCTTTCTAAATGGCATTTTATTTTGTGGTTTGATTATTATCAATGATGATGTTTATGTTGATATATTCAGTATATATATA
>JAOEHI010005472.1:12489-36760 GCA_025447815.1 Percopsis transmontana | reverse complement strand
CTCTCTCTCTCTCTCTCTCTCTCTCTCTCTCTCTCTCTCTCTCTCTCTCTCTCTCTCTCTCTCTCTCTCTCCCTCTTCCTCTCTCTCTTTCGATTCACCACACTTGCCTGATAAAAATACCCGGAATAATCTCATGTGCCTATTGCTCATTGGAAACTTGTTTTACTAAATTTACTTGGAATTTGGCATTGACCATGTTTTATGATTATTTCACAGTGGCTTGTCTTGTCTGAGATGGACTGATTTAACTGAGAGTTTGTATAAAAAAGTGTTTGATGATGCTTTTAATTATGCTAAATGTATGTATCACATCACAATTCTTGTCTGACCTTGATACATTGTATTTATCATTCTCAGTGAAGCAAGATGCAGAATTGCAATGTCTTTGCATAGAATTGTGACCTAATTGCTTTTAACCACGTGATACAGTATATTGTAAATAGACTACTTTAGATTTTCTGCAGCCATAAGAACTGTGAATTTTGTTATAGGCAGAACATCCTTATACTTACCGGGGCCGTTGTGTCTCAGGCAAGACACTGATTAAGGTCAGCTGTTGTTTCCACCCAAAGCCCCCTCGAGGCAGTGAGATGATGGTTACGTTTATGATCTCATAGGTTAATTCACTTCATATTCACTTTTCAGCAAAGCATCTTTCACCAAAAATTCACTTAGCCCAATCTATTTGTTTGAAAAATCATAAAAAATTGATAGAAACAAAATATCATCTGTCCTTTAAATATTGTATATAAATATTGTAGTATCTGCTATCCACTGTTTTAAAGTTGTACTTCTTAAGTGCCTAAAAGCCTCCGTGGCTGACAGACAAAACAGACAAAACAGAGCTAAAACATTTATGAGTCAAACAGACACTAAACACACTAATTTCTCTTTTTGTATTGCTGTGTTTACTTCTATTACTTGGGAAAGACTCTTTATCTCTACAGAAACATGGGAAGTACAATGGTTGCGTTTAGCAAGTCAAAGAGCAGTTAATCTGACATCTATTAATAGTAATATATAGTCACTATATAGTAGTCACTAGTCCCCCCTCTTCCAATATATATTTTAAAATGGTACTAAGATTCCATGTTGACACTCATCAACGTTATCTCATGCAATATTACTATTATTTTGTCCAAAACACTTTCTGATGTGAGATTTTTATCTTGGTTGTTTCCAGTTACATTACAGCCCGATGTGGCAGGAATTCCATCAGACTTGCGATTTATGTAATCAAAAATATGTTCACATGTTAGACCTTTTTCCTATTTTCTCAATAACGGATATAGAGAAAAAATATTGCATTTGCATCACAGTATGACTAACAATGTGCTTTTCCTTTCGCCAAAACAGCTAGTATATATTGAATACCACAAAGTATCCATAGGCATGTCTGAATGTGCTCTGTGTGTAGGTGGGTTTATATTTGAGGTGTCCTGTTTAAGGTGATTTCATTTCTTTCACTTGCTCTCATCTTCTTTTCTCCAATGAATTGTCTTCTTGTGTTTTCATCTCTCTTGCTGTGGGAATAGGGCCGTATTCTATTTATATGCTCTGATGCTAGGGATATACAACCTCCTGGGACACCTCCCCATACTCTCTTTTTCTTTCCCTTCCCATCTATGTGTGTGTGGGGAACTGGGGAACCTATTTCTCCATGTTGCCAATAAACCATTTGGTTGTTATTGATTATCAATAGCTTTCATTGATCTGTTGCCCAGGGAGTTGAGATTAAACTGTAATGATCCCTCGCTGAGTTACTCAGTCATGACAGAAGATAACCTGCTGATTGATTTGTCCTCCTAAATTCACACACATGCACAAATGACAAAATACACAGCCAGCGTACACACACACATGCAGAGCCACAGTGTACACATGCAAGGCCACAGTAATTAGTTCCCATCAGGCAGTTTTTAGTTAACAGCCTGTCTTGATTACACAGATGAATCATAATAACATTCGATGACAGTGGTTTTTAATGTGGGGATCGCGGGATGTTTTTTGAGGTCAATCTGGCTAGTCTAGCTTTATTGTTTTTAATAAAATGTGCATAGATTTTATTGGTGTTCGTGGTTGTTAATGCAGTATATTTTTATAGATACAGATAAATAAATGCTTAAATATTTGTTGTTATTACATTCTTTAAATTATTTTCAATATATTTGGATATTTGAATGTTGAGTGTGCAGCACAGTGCAGAGTAGAAAGATATCACTTTGATGTGACAAAGCCAGAGAGTGTTGATGAATCTATATATTTTTTACTATTCATTTAGCAAACGCAGTAATTCAAAGTGACAGTGAATACAGTTACAAGTATTATAGAGCAGGTAGGGGTTAGGCATCTTTCTCAAGGATGCTTACCAGTTGGCCGGACATGTGGGGGGTCAAACCCACAACCTAAAAAAAACAACCTCTGGGGGTCCTGACCCATACTTTGAGAGCGACTGCCCTATAGAGTGTGCTGCTGATTCTGATTCGGTTCTGTAAACCCGCTGTATGAGTACGACACCCTGCATTGCTTTTGTTTTCAGTTTAACATTGGGTGTCTGGATGCTCTATTCAGGACTTGGGAGGCCTCTTGTGACGGCTGAAAACACTTCTGCAATGTCAGGCTTCAGTTCACTTCACTGGTCAGGGAAATAAATAGCTGCAAACAAACATCTTCAGTCTCCGGGGTTTCCTGGCCAGTTGATACTAGAATATGTAGGCTCTACTTCAGACATTAAATTGTTCCTGACTTTGATTTTCATCTTCAGAAAACTCACCAACATAACATATTAACATTATGCAGGGCCTGATACTCTTGGGAAAGTAAAGTAAAGTCCTATTGCTTTATATGAGGGAAAGTTAGAACATATTTTCTTGATAAATGAAAAAGATAATAAGTAAGAAGAAGTCATAATGATTTGTTATGCTTGTTAACTACAAATGTACTGTATACTGTATCTTCTTGACCCTCCTCAGGTCCTTCTCTGGTGGGTGTAGTGAGGAAGGACTGGGCCTCTTATAACAGCATTGCCCTCTCCTGGACAGAGGTGGAACAGCCACCTTCCGACATAGTGGACTATGAGATTAAATACTATGAGAAGGTACTGATAATTATAAGTATTCTTTTAAAGTATTTATTTTAACTCTGCTCTACTCTGCTCTACTCACTCAGTGTGTATAAGGTTAACTACCTATTGTTCAGTAGAAACAGTAGAAACAGTAGAAATAATTGTATTATTGAAGCATCACAAATTATACAAAAGTAGTAACAGAGTGGAAACATGTATAAATGCATAAGGTTGAAAAGAGATCCATAATACATATACAGAGTTCCTCTGCCAGCTTCCATCAATCAGTTTTTCTTTTAAACTGCGTTGGTGGTCTGTTAAATGAGTGCTGGCACACAATAAGCTGACTTTATGATCTCAGATAAGGTGCTTCTGCTTTGTCAGGAGCAAGAGCAGCTGAGCTACTCTTCAACACGAACCAAAGCCCCCAGTGTGGTGGTGACAGGGCTCAAACCGTCAACTGTCTACATCTTCCACGTGCGTGCTCGCACTGTGGCTGGCTACACAGCATACAGCCCCAAGTCTGAGTTTGCTACTGGACAACAGGGTATGGATCTTCCATGTAAACCATCAGTGAACCAATGAAATCAATAGGCCTACACCACTTCTTTTAACAGATTAAACTAGATTAAACGTCATATTAATTCATTAATTCAATAATCTGAAAACTCCCTAAAGGCCTATTGTAACCCGTCGCAACCCCCCCACTTTTGTTGACAATTTGACTTAATGTAAACGTACTATAGACTACTATAGTCTTTCAGTACAGCAAACTTCCTCTGTTCTCTCTCTCTCTTCAGACGCTGACATGGCCGACCACGGTCAGGTCCTGGTGGTTGCCACAGCATCCGTGGGAGGGGTCTCCCTCTTGGTCATCCTCACGCTCTTCCTCCTCATTACTGGGCGGTATGTTAGGCCATGCTTCACCAAGCCTTCACCCGCTTCTCATTATCTCCGGAGTGGAGCGCTACACTATGAAAGTCTGTTAACGGGCCTATTAGCCACCTAGCATGCTTTCATTTTCTGGCTGGCTGACCCTCTTTTCTGGCTAATTACTCTGCTTGCAAAGCTTCAGCCACTTGTTTCCTACCTTCTATTTCCTGCTATAGACTGGGTGGTAGTGTCGACAGTCAGTATTAGCACCAAAATAATGCTTAACTACACTATCCTTCTCCAAATCCCAATCATGCTTTAATCTCATAATTTATTGATTAATAGTAAAAAGCAACATATGATTGGCATTTGCCACATAAGAAAAATATAAAGACGGTTTAAAAGTCAGTTTATGCTACACAATTACACCTTTTTAATCTACCATAGGTCTGTTTAATGACTTAACGGTGCTGTAGGTAGAATTTTAGAGCTATATATTTAGTGTAATTTCTTATAAATGCCATAGACATCCGTCAGCTATTAGTGAGTCTAATGCACTGTGAGAATATCTGCTCTGGTTAATAGCCCCTGACTCTATTGTAAGTTGATTTAGATTTTGGCAGCTGCCAGAGGAATTCGGACCAATCAGGGCCTCTTTTCCCTGATTGGTCCGGCGAATCTACCTTGTCTGTCAATCACAAGAATGTGCGCACACAGCTACAACAGGTTTGTTAATGGCGCTTCGCAATGGCAGACCAACGGGCTGCAGAGGAGGAGGGGGTGGGCTTTTGGGTGGTTTTGTTCACTGTGGGCCTTAGTGCAAGGGGAAATGTTGTGTTTAGTTTGCAAGGTTTCACTGTCCTGAGACTTTTAAAGCAGTGCCTTTTACTTGATATTTCGCATGCGTGTTCCTTTTGTTCCAATGTTACTGAAATTGAAGGGGTAAAATTGTAGAAGAGAATAAAAGACATATAAGGGAAAGAACAACACGGCAACAAAACAGCATGAATATACCGTATTTTTAAAGGACAACAGGGGATAATATTTTGCCAGCAATAGTTTTTCTGCCAACCAGATGGCTGAAAGATACTGTAAAATGATGACATTGAAGATATAAACCTAATTGCATTGTGCAGCAAATGTCTTTTTTAATTGCACACGTCTCCGTTACCTTTAAACAGTAGGCTCATAAGAGCAGCATAAGACAACATAAGATAGCATATTAATTCATCATTGCATCAGCTGTCACTCAGGGTGTATGTAGTTTAATAAGTACCTTACATTTGTAGGACAAAAAGCCAAGAGCATGTCCCCAGATGTCCTGCGCAGCGGGTTCATACATTATGTGCTAGTAAGATGATGTGGTGACTTACTTTTTTAACCAACTGCTTGAACTGTCCCAGGTGTCAGCGATACATCAAGGCCAGGATAAAGTCAGAGGAGAAGAGAAGGACACGCTTTCAGAGTGGACATGGTAGCCTCATCTTCCTCCTAGGCTGGATGACCTGCATAATAACACATATCATGGCTTCTATTCTGTATTCCCTATGTGGATGCTTTGTTCAGTCCCATTCTCAGGCATAAGGACATATGTTGACCCAGACACGTATGAAGACCCCACTCAGGCAGTGGACGAGTTCACCAGCGAGATAGACCCCTCCCGCATACGCATTGAGAGAGTGATTGGAGCAGGTGAAATCTACACACAAACACAGAGACACATACAAGAAAAGAGTGGTTCAAAGTTTGTGACATGTGCTTTTTAATAGCATTACATAGAGCATAAAAATAAGTGAACAACTGTGAAAGGTTCTCAACATTTTTAAATAATTTCACGATCCCCCCAAATCATCCTTCAAACTCTTGGTGGCGGTGAAAGGGGGGTGGGGGTGGGGGTCCTGCCCCTCCACCGCTCCAGGGACAGCACTTGTGCACCCTGTGTACCAAGGCAGAACAGAGATGCTAAACAATGAATACATTATGGTCTGTGTAAATATTTGGACAGTGACACAATTTTTTGGCTCTGGCCTGAAATAACTCAAATGACTCAAGACTCAAAGGTACAAACAAACATATTCATATTCACATCTGGTACTCTAGTCTAGTTACAGGGTGCCCAGATTACTTAAAATGTATTACTTTACTATTGATTGCTGTATGAGGAGAGGGGTCTTAGTTGCCAAGCTATCTTTGATGTTTAGTAGCTATACATATTTCCTACAGGTTTTCATAAAAAATATTTACCTATTGTTCAGAAAGAATATACGTAAAGCCAAAGACAAAGCCACTCCTCCCCACCCCTCCCCCTACAGCCACATACAGTTGTATTTCAAAACATACAGTAAACAGTGAGCTAGGGAGGAAATATGCAGTTCTGTGGCCGCTGTAACTCAATTGAGGAGTGTCTCTTTAGAGTACCATCGATTGGAGTCAATGTGAGGACTCCCTACAGTTTTCTGTCTTATTGACATGACTACATTCTAAAAACCGCATCGAAAAATAATACTGTATTATGTGAAACAAACTGTTCCCTTTTGACCATTACATGGGTAAATTGTATAAATTGTATAGGGTATATTTCCCCTGTTACACATTTTCTGGTGTTTGCGCGTGTGTGTGTGTGCATGCGCATGTGTCTTGCAGGTGAGTTTGGAGAGGTGTGTAGCGGTTGTTTGCGTACACCAGGAAAGGCTGACGTCGCCGTTGCGATAAAGACTCTGAAAGGCGGTTACGCCGATCAACAAAGGCGGGACTTCCTGCGCGAAGCATCAATCATGGGACAGTTCAACAACCCCAACATTATCAGGCTTGAAGGAGTCGTCACTAACAGTAAGTAGAGGTTAATGTGCGTGTGTTTGTGGGCGTCTCTCTCTTAAACTCTCAAACGTGTATCTTGCGTTGTGCTTTTCAGGCAGACCAGTAATGATAGTGGTGGAGTACATGGAGAACGGAGCTCTCGACTCCTTCCTGAGGGTGAGCGCCGTGACTAGAAACAGGTCTGACCTACCATGTGTCCATCTTAGCACCTTCTTCGTTCCTTATCTGTCCTACCTGCGACCATTGCAGACACATGATGGCCGGTTCACAGTCACCCAGCTGGTCGGCATGCTGCGTGGCATAGCGGCGGGCATGACCTACCTGTCCGATATTGGCTACATACACAGAGACCTTGCCGCTCGTAACATCCTGGTGGACGGAAACCTGGTCTGTAAGGTGTCAGATTTTGGCATGTCCAGGGTGCTGGAAGATGACCCCGATGCGGCATACACTGCTACAGTGAGTGTGTGTGTGTGTGTCTGTGTGTGTGTGTTCTACAGCTCCTCAACAGGACTGTACATTTCATGTACATGAGCGTAACATGAAATGGCACCTTGACAAATGTTTCCTTGGCAGGGAGGAAAGATACCTATTCGCTGGACAGCCCCGGAAGCCATTGCGTATGGGAAGTTTTCCTCAGCTAGCGACGCCTGGAGTTACGGCATTGTCATGTGGGAAGTGATGTCGTACGGCGAGAGGCCCTACTGGGAGATGTCCAATCAAGATGTGAGCTTTAGAGCCACTCAAGTGGTTTTACCAAAGCTAATGCATGAAAAACTTAAGGTTTGGCAATTCATCGTTTTTTATGTGATATTCACCCTATTCAAACGCAATAGTGTTTGCGGGGAATTCCACTTGAGATGCCGGGAGAAAAGACTTGTATGCAGTAGATCATGAAATATTGCCTCCTCCCAGTATGACATGTAATAATTCAATTAATGTGTATTAATGTGTGTATGGGTTTAACCTGACAACGGCAATATGTTATATTGATTCATCAGTTTAAAGGTTTTTTCCCCCTATCAGTGTTATACCTAAAATCACAGCAATGACATGGTGTTGGTATGTTACAGTATTTCTAACTCTCTACTTACATCCCGTATGTGTCTCTCAGGTCATCCTGTCCATTGAGGAAGGCTACCGCCTACCTGCTCCAGTGGGCTGCCCTGTGGCACTGCATCAGCTGATGCTGCACTGTTGGCAGAAGGAGCGAGGCCAGCGGCCTCACTTCAGTGACATACTCACGTTCCTTGAAAAGCTTGTATGCAACCCCAGTAGTCTTCTCACTCTGGTGACCGACGTGCAGAGGTTAGTGCATGTATCGATAGCTCACCCATATGTAGCAAGATTTCAGCTATCATGTAGAAGATACATGATAGCTAACCCTTATCTTCTATGATAATATACCCTTCAATGGAGGGTTAACCTTTGTGTTTGTACTATCAACATTTATGTTTGTCGTCTCAGTTTCCCTGAATCACCAGATGACATGCCCGACTACCCTCTTTTCATCTCCATTGGCGACTGGCTTGACTCCATCAAAATGAGCCAATACAAAAACAACTTCCTGTCAGCGGGCTACACAACACTGGACTCTATTTCCGCCATGACTATAGAGTGAGTCATCAACAACACCTAATAAGAGAAGTTAACAAACCCTGCCAAATGCAGCTTTATTGATCGCTCAATGTGAAAATATCAGTTTGCTATCTTGTAGCCTGCAGACTTTTCAAAGCGTCCAATAGCTACCATTAAAGTTTTGTTAGCTTTGTGTGAAGGAGATTTCTTGACAAACAACTAACACAATGTATTTTAAAAAAAAAGACCTGCACCTATTTTTCTGTCATCCTCTACCCTGCAGTGACATCAGGCGTATTGGGGTGTGCCTGATCGGACATCAGAGGAGAATTATAAGCAGCATACAATCCCTCCGACTGCAGTTTCATCACATCCAACAGAATGGATTCCAGGTCTGAGGCCTCTGCACAAAGACTGCACATGAATTGTCATAGAAACCACAGTTCCTGTCTGTCGGCATTCAACCAATTTCACCAGACTCTTAGGTGTAGCAAAATAACAGGTGATGATATTACAGGACCAAGTGAGGCCCTGCTAAACGATCATCATATTATGTATGGACTATTGTCAATAAAAACTCGACAACAAATAACCTCTGTATGTTCTGGCCAAACATGGTCTTTTTATCTCAACCAATACTAGCACTCACCGGAACTTAGGAGTCATTTTATGTAGTGTCTGTTCAAGTTACCACCAATACCTCTTTCCTAGTGACAATCCAATGGTTTCTATTCAATGGGATCAAGTGTTACCTCATGGCGAGAGAGGAGGAGCTGTGTTGCATCAGTAGCTTGTTTTGATCAACGCTGAAAAGTAGGTCAATGTGTCTTATGATTTGTCAACTGACAATACTTAAAGTTGTAAAGGACTTGGTAATGTGTCTTATACCTTTCCGGATGATTTGTAAACATTTCACTGGGGGAAATAATAGAATGACTGTATGATAAATTAAAGACCGCTGAATGTCATGGGATTTTATATAAATGTATATTCTGTCATTTAGATAATGCAATATCCCCTGTATGTTATGTCTTGTGAAAGGTGTATCTTTTATTCAGTATTCTCTGTTCAAACGAGCAATCCCATGTTAATACCTTATTTGCTCTTTAATATAGGTAATCCAACTCGGCCAAATAATTAAACTCCCTCAGACTGCACAACTAATAATTTTACTCCTAATTAGTTGGTACAAACAGAAGACTGTCTCTGCTTATCACCTAATTCTATGATATGCAATACAGAACAATGATTATGAAACTGCGTTGTTGATAATGATAACGGTGGTGATGATACTAGAGTCCTGTTAACTAGTAAACTCAATTACATGTGTAATGTTAAAAAAAAACAAAAAACAAATAACATACCACAGATTAGGGTTTTCACACCCACTGATTTTTACTTGTTGCCAAGTTTTCCATAATAGTAGTCAACTAGTCGTTGAGTAAGAAAGACACAGACAGAGGAGGTCTATGTAGTTAAGAAAATGTAATTTTGTAATGCAGAAAGTTCAAGCATTCTACTGTGACATGTCACACTATGTAGGATCACACAGTTTATAAACATAAAAAGAAAATAAATAGTAATTTGGTTATTCTAAACAAAACAACAACAAAATAACCAGTATTTATTCTTTATATTATGTTGTCCATGACTGACTGCTGCCAACAGTGACAACTAGTGGGTTATACCAGTCATCTAGTCTACTTGACTAGTTGTTGAAACTTCTACAACAGATGCTCTCTCTCTCTCTCTCCCTCTCTCTCTCTCTCTCTCTCTCCCTCTCCCTCTCCCTCTCTCTCTCTCTCTCTCTCTCTCTTACACACGCACTCACACACACCATACAGTCATGCAGGACAGTTGCCCCACAGTTGCCCTCTTATATGTCACTTCAGAGACAAGCACACATTTTCTAGACAGACAAGAATATGCAGGTGGGTTTGTCAAACAAGTGCTCAGGGTAGACCATAGAGGGATGGCGCCAAGAGCCTTCACGGAGGCAAGCACAATGAGAAATGATGTTGCACTCATACATTTAATTCAGTTTGTAGGCCTATTTCTCTGTTTATTTTTGTAATAAAGAAAAGTATAGGCCATGCAATGGTATAGCAGTTTAAATAATGCAGCCAAAATCGGTTTGAGTGTCTGGACAGCTGACGGCTCTGACAATGTAAAGCAGGATATTTATTTATTAAATAATTGTGGAATATTGTATGCATTTCTCTTGGTTTGTTTCTCCATTAGAAGTCTTAAAACCATACAGAGCAGTTTGAGTGTATTGCCGTTAGATGGCAAACTTGAGTCAGTGAGCGCATACTCCCGTTTCTAAGCAACACGGTGTAAATATTCTTTTCCACAGGTTGACTTGGCGAATGATAAATTCATAAAGCTTTGGTGTGACGCGTTTAGTCGATCAAAATGAGAACAGCCTGTTGAATGTTTCTTGGACGCAAGGACGAATTGCAGGTAAAATGCTGTAGTGTAATGCAAGCTAATGTTGGAGCTAGCCAGCTAGCCAACGGCTAACACGCCCATTATCCATCCACCTTGGTGTTTTCCAAAGATCACTATTATCGTCTTGCTGTGTTTTTTGCAGCTGATTAACGTTACCATACAGGTGTCTGTATTCTATTCACCTTAACGTTGCTAGCACGTGAACGCTTTATCGTGTGTGCCAAGAAGCAATTGACATTGTTAGCATTACAAGGGATTAACTTTGAGATGGGAGTTTGCTAAACAGGGCTAACAATCTATAACCGCGGTACTGGTAACTTCATATTTCCAACTGTTCCGTACGATAACGTTAACTTACCGTTCTTTTCAAAACGTGGTAGTTTGTATAGCATATGTAATCATTAAATGAAACGTTAGCTCCAGCAAATATTGGATTGGATATTTATCTTAGCGCATTTTATCATCTGTTACGGGATGTAACGTTAGCTAGTGAATCTCACAAATTTGTATTTTAAAATAATATCAAATTTATCGGTTGATTTAGTGTACTTGTTAACAGTTAAAATCCCTTCATTAATGGAACTTTGCAGATATTTGTTCTGGATTCACCCAAACTTTAATCTTATGTCTTGTTACCTCATGACCGCAGGCACCGGTAATTTACTGTAACGTTACTGGTAACGTTAACGTTACCGTATTCAGCTATTGAGTCATGACAAATGTAACTAATTGTAACGTTGAGTCGCTTTGGATAAAAGCGTTTGCTAAATGTTGTACTGTAAATGTAAATTTTATCAAAGTTTAAAATTATTGGTATATATTTAATTTGTGGTTAGATGAGATTAGCGATCAAAACCTCATAAATAACAATTAAGACAATTGTTACTGCAGGGAGGGGGGGTTTGCTGCCGTTATTCATTAAAATAATAATGTATTATAAGTAATGCTACTTTAACCACGACAGTTTATTTTACAGGAAGATCAGACAGGTAGACAGTGTATGTTAACCTGGTAGCCAATGGGACTGTTTGACAAGCTAGCAGGATGGCTGGGGTTGAAAAAAAAGGAGGTCAATGTGATGTGCCTAGGACTGGACAACAGTGGCAAAACCACCATCATCAACCAACTCAAACCTTCCAATGTAAGTCTGTTTTTCAGTCTGTAATTGTCTATCTATCAATGTTTGTTTGTGGTAACATATAATGTCTTTCTTTTGTAAACTGTAGTCAGTAATTATGCTTTAGAAACAGACATCTCTCACTTCTGTCACAGGCTCAGGTACAAGACATTGTTCCGACCATTGGCTTCAGCATTGAAAAGTTTAAAACCTCAAGGTAACTATTTATTGTGGTTCAAAAATCACAAATGACAATGTTATTCCTGGAAATCCTTTGCTTTGTCTTTCTTGTGTAAAATATTTTACTATATCTGACTCTCTTCTCTTCTCTTCAGCCTTTCCTTCACAGTCTTTGACATGTCAGGCCAGGGACGATACAGAAACCTATGGGAACACTACTACAAGTGAGTGCTCTAATGATACAGTAAACACACCAAACTCTATTGACATATGTGTCCTGGGATGTCTAATTTTTCCGCCTTTGGCCCTGCTGGTGTTTTGTAGGGAGGGACAGGCCATTATATTTGTTATTGATAGTGCAGACAAGCTGAGGATGGTGGTGGCTAAGGAAGAGCTGGACACCTTACTCAACCATTCAGGTAAGTCAGTGTTCTTATATTTTATATTAGTTGTGTTAATTGTACAGTTGTGATATTTAAAAACCAGTGATACTTGTTCCCTATAACAACAGCTGCTATACTGGATGTTGGGCTTCTTTGAGCTAAAAATACATGCCACTGAAACCTGCCCTTATATTTTGTCCTGCTCTGATTGCAGATATTAAACACCGGAGGGTCCCCATCCTTTTCTTTGCTAACAAGATGGATGTGAGAGATGCTCTGTCTTCTGTCAAGGTCTCACAGCTGCTCTCTCTGGAGAATATCAAAGACAAACCATGGCACATCTGGTGTGTTGACATGTCTTTGTGTTAATGTCACTCAATATGTTGGTCTTCTTATTGATTAATTGTAATTTGATATAAAACCATGCACTCAAATAATAATCAAATTATAAATTGTAAGATTTGGCTAAAATCTCTGCAAGAACAAATATACGTTCTAACGTTTCAATGTCTTATCACAAAATTCAGGAATATACGGAGCGATACAGTACATATCATTCTCGTCCAAAGTTCTAAAAATATCCAATTATAAACATATGGAAATATCGCCTCTTTACTTTTGCTGGTACTGTTGCGATAGCAAAGCAGTTAGCTTTGGGAAATTGGCAGTTTCGATAAGTATTGGTCTGTTCGCATTTTACACTTACAATACAGAGACAATCGTACAAGAATCCAAACAAAATAAGTGGTTTGAAGTAGCAGTCCTTTTGTTTTTATAGGTACACATACTGTACTAATAATGTTGCCATGCAGAAAGATGCACACTAATGTGGCCTGTTGATGTGTTTCAGTGCCACTGATGCTCTCAAAGGAGAAGGATTACAGGAGGGGGTCGACTGGCTGCAAGGTATGATGAGAATTAATTAACCATTGCTGAAGATTAAATATTAAAGTAAAGGCATACAATGGTGTTATCCTGGTGAATATCCTGTCTTGATAACCGTGCTTGCATGTATTCATAAAGGAATAGCCAATTGGCTTAAGCATTAGTGGCAGTGCTTTTGACCACATCACATTGTAAACCATTATCATTTATTGTGATTTTATTTTGTCTTGTTTAAAATCCCTTCATAGAACAAATTTCACAGTGAGTATTCATTCGCTGTTGTCCTGGGTAGATACATATACATATATAAGTGTGTGTGTGTGTGTGTATATATATGTATGTGTATATATATATATATGTGTGTGTGTATGTATGTGTGTATATATATATGTATATATGTATGTATGTATGTATGTATGTGTATATATATATATATATATATATATATATGTGTGTGTGTATATATATGTGTGTGTGTATATGTATATGTATGTAGTAGCAGAACATTTTATTAATGACTTCTGTGTTTCTTCATCCAACGTGTGTCTGTCCCTTTACAGAAACCTAACTTAGCTTTATTGGAGTTTTTGATGACAGAATACGAATATGTTGTTCACTACAGCAGGTACTGTACACATTACAATAGAACGGCATAGTAACGCTACATTGTGTTTTATGGTTTTTCAGATCAAATCAGAACGATGAGAGCATGAGAGACTAGATGATTGACACAGAGGGAATGCCAGCATCAACCAAAACTACTACTACAATACTCCTGCAATAATGCCGTGTAAGCACACATGATGTGTGTGTGTGTACACACACACACACACTGAGCTGTCACACATGTCAGGGGTTGTTTTTAATCTGTATGTAAATTATGTATGTCTAAATATATCTATGGCTATTTTGTCTTAAAATGTAAAAACATATTGCATTCCTTTACCTGCACTAGCAAAGGTTAAGTTATTCAGATATTTGTGTGCGTACAGTTCACTTGTCTTGCTACATAGAACCAGCTCACAATCAGTTGAAAATAATTACCTTTACTGTAGCTAACATATCATGCAGCTCAGCTCACAACCAATATGTCTTATTAGTGTTATGGATGGCCTGTTAAAACAATATTGTGTAGTTTCTGTGATTTGGAAATTGTGATCAACTGAATATTCTCCTGTAGTTTGTCAGACTTCTCTGAATTCTTAAATTACTATGTTTAATGTAACCTATTAAATTGGTAACAGTCATAAAATACCTACCTACTCTGCTTTACAAATGCCTTATTTAGTTATTGAAATGACACACAATACTGATTGTTTATCACCATTGAAGGCTACACTAAGTCTGTTTTGGTTCTGCTTAGAAAGTATGTAAAAACTACTAAAAAACATTACTCATTGACTGTGACATTGAAAATTCCAATTCCATATTGTTTGGGTAGATACTATAAAGTAGTAATATTATCTTAAAGAATGATGTGATCCAACTAGCCCATTTTCATAATTTTCTGAAAAGGTAATTGTTTTTGGCCTCAAAAGGTTGATAGAGGATGAGTTATATGGCATGTTGTTAGGCCTAGTGTTAATTCAGTTAATATGTATGTAAAACCAATTATTGTTAAAACCAGACACTAACAAGCCTGTTACAAATACATTACAGACAAATGCCACCTAAAACACTGCTGTGAATCTCTGATGTTTTAACAATGTTTAATGCTTTTACATCAAACACATCTTTATGACACTACTAGCTTTAACAGATGGAATTAGCTAGGTTTGCCCTGACTCACTTTTGCACCAAATCCAGCATAGCCAATGCAAACAGTTTGACAACCTTTCAGCTTTTACATAACTTTTTGTACTGAAGAAGCATGCTGGGACAATACAATGTCATCATTTTGTGCACTGTTTGAGAATTTATAAGTAAACCTCAATATTACAATCAATGTTCATATAAGCTATGTTGTATGTATTCTGTTGCGTGTATATGGATTTTCAAAAATAAATAAATACACTAGCTTAGTGTGTCTGTTTGATCCATCCTTTTCCTATCATGTGTTCTGCCAATGACAGCTGCTTATCCCCCCTTTTCCCCACATACGTACATGTGTAATGCGGGGCTTAATTATCTCGCCAATTAGCCTATTATATTTTGTTAACAAACAACAAATTACCTTACCATAGAGTATGGATTTATAAACTCGATGTCATTGTGAACCTTTGAGTGGCTAATCGTAATACTGTCCATGGTCCTGGCCCTGGAACTGCAGGCCTCGTGCCTTGCCAACGCGGGGCGCTCTGCAAGTGTGGATGCGCAACATTTGGGACACTGTTAGTGTTTGTGTATCCATATAGCCTACCCATGTGTCGAGATCGAAACCAGGATGCTTTGTTTTACAAACACTGAAGCTGTTGACTATTGTATGTCATTAAATGTCTCTCTTCTGCTCCTCAGAACACATGGGTCCCTAATTGGTTGTCTGTCACTTTTGACAAGAAAAGAAATAAATTAACCGGCTTCAAGCAGGAGAGGCCATTAAACGGCTCGGCGAGATCTAGATTGGAAAGAAGCGTAGCCTATATATTCATTTGGGGAAGATTCTGTCTTTGAAAGCTATAAAAAGTTTACGATATATATATATATATATATATATATATATATATATATATAGTTAACTAGTTGTCTAGTTAATTAGCTGCGATTACCCTACAAGAGAGAAATATAATTTCAACTATTCTCTTGCGCTTTACAACGCAATATCTAGCGTACTGTGACGTGTTGCTTATGAATTATACTCATTAAAAGGGACGTTCAATTCTCTCTGACGTGTGTGCAGTCGTCTGACGGCACCTGCTCCTAGTTAGTCACATGGGATTTCTCCCCAAGCTTTTATTGAATAGTTCATCACGGTGCAGAGGGGGACACAGTCCATATTTTCACAAAGACGTCTGGTCACTGTTCCGAAGAAATAGTCTAGTCTTTCTTTAAGTACTCGGTACATTACTCTAGGAATACTTAAGGTAAGTTTTGCAGAATTTATCATCCTTAGTCGCTGCTTAGTCCTCGTTTGAAATAACATTAACATATAAACAAATAACATTTGTTTGTTTTTTAACAAATGTGTTTTTTCTCTGTTTTTTAACAGCAGTAGGCCTATATTTAACTGACAAAACATTTTCTGCAATATTAAACGACAACATGATTTTGTTTTCAGGTTTTATGTGTCCAAAATGATACTGGCCGCTGTGCGTAATTTGAGTTTTACGCGCATCCATATAGACTGGAATACGTAGTAAAGCCTGTTGTAAAAACGACATTTAATAAAAAGTAAATACTGGTAAAACGCCAGTCTTTTCACAGTTCAGTTTGATGTTTATTTAGGTTTATTTATCCAGTGACGTGAAGTAGTTTCTCTTTCTTTGTACACCAAGGAGGTCTCCATGCCATCACGTTCTTAGCAAAAGACCAGGCTTGGGCCAGCGGGAGCGACAATGACCATCCATGTAGAGGGGCTTGTGGCTATTGCAATCTTTTATTTACTTATCCTGTGCGTGGGCATCTGGGCGGCATGGAAGAACAAGCACTCTGGGGAGGCAGAAGGCACGGACCGAAGCGAGACAATCATGGTGGGTGGCAGGGATATAGGATTATTCGTCGGTGGTTTCACCATGACAGGCAAGTTTGTAGATTTTTTAAATAACCTACATTTTCCAATATGTAGCCTATTTCAAAGGTAATCATTGAAAGTAATGTAATGTAATAGGTTATTAAGACAACCAAATTCATTTTTCTAAAAGGTAGCCTATTTATTATTATAATAATATTATTATTTATCTTACAGCTAATTTGAGCTACAGATAAATATCTTTTTAATCTAAATCTACATCTAATTTGACAAATGAATAAATCTAAGAAATCTACAAGTATATTTACTTTACTTATTTGTACTTTTTCTAGCAACCTGGGTTGGAGGAGGGTACATCAATGGTACAGCTGAGTACGTGTATCTGCCAGGTCATGGCTTGGCTTGGGCGCAAGCTCCCTTCGGATACGCACTCAGTCTTGTTGTTGGTCAGTGCACCTGTATTTACCTCATTACTGTCAAGCGCTCAGCAAATAAGAAAAAAAAAAACAACTTCAATCTCTTCTGAATTAAATACATATGAAATAAAATCATGTAAAATAACCCCCTCCCTACACACACACAGGTGGCCTTTTTTTCGCCAAGCCCATGCGTTCCCGAGGTTATGTCACTATGTTGGACCCTTTCCAGCAGATGTATGGGAAGCGCATGGGTGGACTGCTCTTCATACCGGCACTCATGGGCGAGATCTTCTGGTCAGCTGCCATCTTGTCAGCTCTTGGTAGGTTCATGTGGATATGAATGATGAAAAACAGCCTCATAATGTCCAATAGCATATATGACAAGTTGTGTGTATGTTGTGGCATACTAGGTCTAATGCCTAAATAATGTTGGCCTAACGTATCATTTTTGACCCCAGGTGCTACTCTGAGTGTAATTGTGGATATCAACATCAAGATGTCGGTGGTTCTCTCTGCTCTCATTGCTATCTTCTATACCCTGGTTGGAGGACTCTACTCTGTGGCCTACACTGATGTGGTGCAGCTCTTCTGTATCTTTGTGGGCCTGGTAGGTCAAAGGTCAAATGTCATGGATTTGAGCTGTTTTGGTGATGTGAGCAGAAAGGAGCATACACAATTTTTTTTTATTTTAAAATAACGCCCTACTAGATATTATACTTATTATGTACCAGTACATTATACCAAATGTTAGTAATTGCAAGTATGTGTTTGTTTTCCTAAATTCATGATGTATAGATAGAATAGATTTGCAGTAAGGTTTATAAGCGCTATAGGTCTCACCTCTAAAAGTATACCTTTGATAATTAGAGCTAGAATTTTCAAATGTATTACACAATGTTTAAATAATGGTGAAAAACTTCATCCTGATTCCATCATCTTGGCCAGTGGGATGCTCAGTGTGACAGTGCAGTGGCCTGAAGAAGGAGCTCTTCACATCCCAAAACTACATTCTTAGATTTTTACTTAATCGCATTAAATGCACATAAAAAAAATTGTGTAATACATCTCCGCCATTAGCATTGTTAAATGCAGGTTTGGGAAGCCAAGACTAGGCCAAACTAAGGCAGGTCATGTGTTATATTGTGTTGGTGTCTGCTACAGTGGATCAGCGTTCCATTTGCTCTGACCAACCCTGCGGTGTCGGACATCACTGTTACCGCGGTGAAGCAGGTGTACCAGTCACCATGGCGAGGCAGCATTAACAAGGATGACACCTGGATCTGGATTGATAATTTCTGTCTTCTGGTAACTATGGACATTGTATAGATATTAATATGCAGTAACCACTGCATATTAATCCCCTAACTCAAGATAAGCACTTAGGTCAATAGTCAATTATTAAAGGTCCCCTCTTGTAAAATTAAAGTTAGAATTAAAATTCAAGGACCTAAATTGGACAGACTAATTTGGAAATTGGTCTAATGTAAAATTTTGCCAGAATTCTGAAACAAACAGGTCTCGCCCCAGGTGTGACATTATACCTGATCTATTCTCCCACTCCCAATCAAGTTAGGCCATGTTAAAAAAAATGCAACCCCAACTAAAACAGAATGTACTGTAGATGGGAAAGGAATAGTCCAAATGACAATTGGAAATTGGAATGATATGTGGGCTATACGCTCAGTTGCATTGGTGAGTTATAAGGCCTGGTCATCCTATGGATTAATTTCGTCAGATGTGAGGTTGCCTAACTAGAAACACAGAAACTAGAAACATTTCTGTGTAAAATGGAACATTGTGTTTTAGATGCTTGGAGGCATTCCGTGGCAGGTGTACTTCCAGAGAGTTCTGTCTGCCTCCTCAGCCACCTATGCGCAGGTCCTCTCCTTTTTGGCAGCTTTTGGTTGCATCATCATGGCGGTGCCCTCTGTTCTCATAGGGGCCATAGGGGCCTCCACAGGTTAGACAACGCAATAGTGTGTGCGTACAGTATGTGTGTTTGGGTCTTTTGGGGGAACCTCAGTGTGGATGTGTGTTGCCCTTAGATCTGAGAGAGTCTGGTAAAGAAGCAGCTGGTTACCTTCATACATAATGAAGAAGCAATCAATTTATTAACCATGGTGGTTCTGTAAATATTTCATTAGAGGGAGGCAAGGGACCAAATTAGAGGTTTGATCTCCACGTTTTTTAGGTATCAAAGTCCTTGTTTATACACCGAAAACACACTCAATCTGTTTGCCTAGTTATAATTTAGTAATATATATTAGTTTATGTTACTTAAGCAAAACCTTGATCCATGTGTTTGTTCATTAATTGTAGTTGAGGACATTTTTCCATACGCAAATATATCAAATTCCCAGTCTCAAAACTTTCAGAAACAGGAGTGAGAAAAAACATGCACACAGACAGACAGACATCATGACGACATTTGATTTGTTTGTGGCTATATGCCATTTAAAAATAAAATCAAACTATGTATATACACATTAATATGTTTTGCATATATGTATATATGTGCATGTTGTATTTATAATTGTATAGTGAACATTCTAGATTGTATATTGTCTATCTTCCACCCTTTAAACCTGTCTTCTTAATCTCTCCACTGGTCAGACTGGAACCAGACATCCTACGGTGCCATTCCTCCTAAAGATAAGAATGAAGCAGACATGATCCTACCCATTGTGCTTCAGCACCTTTGCCCGCCGTTTGTCTCCTTCTTTGGTCTGGGTGCCGTTTCTGCCGCTGTAATGTCGTCAGCTGACTCATCTATACTTTCAGCAAGCTCCATGTTTGCCAGGAACATTTACCAGCTTGCTTTCCGACAGTCGGTAAGTCTCTCTTTGTGTTTTTTCGTGGACTTGGACGTGATTTTTCCCCATTACACCCACAGTTGTTTCACAGTATTGTGTCTAAATATACCTCTTCTCCGGACTGACTAGGAATGTACACCCCACATGATTAACATCTCCCTGGCTCTCCTATGTCAGTTTTGGTTAGGGCGAGACAACTAAAATCTTCTTTACGATTCTTCTGAGTGTACAGTATGCATTTTGGTGACATGAACTTCAACTGATAAAAGGTCTAAAAATCGGCCACAATAACTCGCCAGGGGCTTTAAAGGATATGATTGTATTTTATTATTTAATAATAACTTCTTATGGATGTAGGAGGCATGAATATGTGTGTTCGACATGTTATAATGCTATGTGCCCGTATCTTCTCCAGGCTTCGGACCGTGAGATCGTGTGGGTGATGCGTATCACAATCTTCGTTTTTGGGGGTCTGGCTACTCTGATGGCGCTGGTTACCGGGACGGTGTACGGACTGTGGTACCTGAGCTCAGACCTGGTTTACGTCATCATCTTCCCCCAGTTGCTTAGCGTCCTTTTCGTCAAAGGCACCAACACGTACGGCTCGGTGGCTGCGTACGTGTTTGGCATGGTGCTGCGCATTGGTGGAGGGGAGCCCTACCTCCACCTGCCCCCCTTCATCTACTACCCCGGCTGGACCACCAAGCAGCGGGCGGACCACATCACCGGAGAGCTGGAGGAGGTTGTCGTTCAGAAGTTCCCTTTCAAGACGATGTCCATGGTAGCCTCCTTCCTGGGTAATGTCGCTGTCTCGTACCTGGCCAAGTATCTGTTCGAGAGTGGCAAGCTGTCGCACAGGTATGACTTCCTCGATGCGGTGGTGTCCAAACACAGCGCGGAGATCATGGACAAGACCACACTTGTAACCCGCAGCAACAATATTGGGCTGTCGGAGATGGCACCCGTCAAACCCAGGCTGAGCGTGACCTTGGCGGCGGCCTTCACTCGCCGCGACACACTGCCCACTGCCACGGTGGAGGAAGAGGAGGAGTCCAGCCCGGACTCCTCCCACCATGATGAAGAGTAGACCCAGGGTGTGAGGGAACTTGTTACCTTGTCAGATACAAGAGGAACAACAGAAAACCGGAATGATAACTAAAGATGTGCGGCCCTTCTTCCTTTGGACGGTGTATAACTAGGCTTCCGGTGATTGTATAATCACTACAGGAGGATACTGATGTATAGCTCACTATGAGCTATACAGTCTGTCCAGTCACGGCACTGTCTCACGATACACTGCATCAAACACACAAACACACACACACACACACACACACGTGCACACAGAAAACAAATTTGCTGACTTTATATCCTTTTGCCTGGATCATATGAAAGAGAGAGTGAAATCATGTCAAGGACATGAAACCCATTCAATTTGATTAATTTGTCTTTTTCAACATGGGGGAGTGATTATTGTATATTGGACTGGGAATAATAAAATAGTTGTAGAGGAACAGTGCATTCTGCCGTCATCGCAAAATAAGAACCGGATGCCAGGTATGTTTAAAGATTTACTGACAGCACAGGTGAAGGTTCCTTAACAATTAGACAAAGCAATAACATATGCACATACTTTGATACATAGAGCTGGATAGAAAGAAGGAAAATGTACAAAAAATGTAGGAGAGTTTTATTTCACAAAGCCTAGCTATTGAAGCTACTGTATCATGAAATGCAAACCCTTATTTATTTATGCCATATAGATTAAAATGACATTATGATGATGTTACAGTTTATCATGTAATATTTTTATATGGCACTTTCCTGTATCTCATCATGTATTATTAAGAGATACACACAATATAGCTGTTATATTATAAAGAAATAAATCATGTAACATACCATGAAGAGTAGAACATACAGTATACTAGCAGTAGTTATAATAGTTGACTTTAAGCACTATAAAAAGCACTGGTAATGTCAGGTGTAGCAGCAGATTTTAATTTAATAGAAATGTGAACTGAATAAGTCAAGTAGTCTGGTTCAAGTAATCTTATTAACAATTGCCTTAATGAAATCAACAAGAACAGTACAGCTTTTGTCCACTTATGTTGACCGTACAATTATTATGGGTTTAAAAGTATATTTGACAGCAAATACTTGGATATGAATGTAATGTCTACAAATGGTGTACATGGACAGCTGTTTGTGATTTGCAAAGACCAACTAGCTGTTGCATTATCTATAGGTAATGATTCCAATTTAGATACAATATATGGGATTTATTTGTTGTTACAGCAATTTTTGTGTCTATAAGTGAATTATATACATGTTAAAAAAATGTAAAAATGTATGCTGGTGAAAATCCTTCAAGATATAACAAACGGTCCAACATTTTATTTATTTTTGATGGAAATAAAATTAAACAACAGAAAATATTTCAGAATAAAATACTATTCTGTGGTTAGCTTTGTTTTTCTGTTCTGTCATCTGGCGTGATGCTTCAAAAACCCGGAGTGCCTATTTAGAAGCACTCTGTTGAGGGAAAAGACTGCGTATTACAACGACGTTGGATCTCCAAACATTTTTTTTATCAGGTCAGGTCATTTTAAGCTGCAAGCTGGCATTACCATCTTAGGGTGTAGCATGTAAAAAACCCCGAAGTTAAAACATTTGACTATGTCTTCCTTTAGAAGAGGGGAGCAGTGACTGAAGCCAGTCCAAGTTTGTTCATCCTGATTAGGCCCTTCAGCTAGTACAGTAGAAAGAACATAGCCGTAAACGTGACTGAAATTACAATGGCTTGGTTTGCATCTTTGTCCCCCTTCATGGCCAGTGAAAAGAGTTTCTTAAAAAAGCACTCTCTGGTTATTTACATTACCTTAAGTGCTGTGTAGTGCTCTCTCGTCTGGTATTCGGGGTTGGGCAGCAGGGGGTGGGTGGGTGTAGGTCTACAACTAAAAAGGCGAAGTACTTACTTACGCCATCACAGTAAAACCACCAACCTTGGTGCACAGGGATGACGCCAGTGCCCCACCCATCCTCTCTGCTCCACCCTCCATCACAGTGTCCTCCATGGCGTCCTTGGGCTCTGCGACCAATCCCATAAAGACAGAGAATGCAGAGGGGGGAGACATCTCATCTCCATTCACACCGAGTACAGCATAGAGCACTCATGGTAATTAACAATTATGATGAAAAACTCTCCCTCAGACAAAAGTCTATCCATTTATTTGTGGGTTTAGGCATGGGGAGGGGATAGTGGTCCATAGTACTCATTCAGGTGTTTGGATGTGAACCAAAATGGATTCCTTCATTCATGACCACTTTATATTTAGAATGCCCTCACAATGTCTTTCAAGGAGCCATTGATAGTTGGCCAGGTGTACATTTATTTTTGTAAAAAAACATTACACGTGGTTGGGTGGATATCCTCACGTAAAACAAGAAATAGCTTATCTGTTTTAGAGCTAAACACAAATCTTCACAGCAAAAAACTACAACATGAAAGGTAATGAAAAAAAAATATTTCATTCAAAATATGCAACAACCAAATGAGACAGTTGTTTTTGGGCAGATGGCTGAAGTAACAGAGTATTTCCTACATCAATCCCCAGTTCTGTTCATCGACCTGTATCCTACTTTGAACAACGTAGGGAACAAAATTGATTTGCGTATCTAGAATCATTCCCCAAAAGGAGTCACAGCACTAGCTGTCTCTTAACTCTGGACAGAATGTTAAGGGCTGTAAAAAACAAACCTTTATCTTGCTGTAGCTGTCTATTCTAATCTCTTCTCGGTCCACCCCCTTCCTAGACACCACCTTAAGAGATAGGGCATTCTGAGAAAGAAAGTCCCAACGGACCACTTTTCTTTGGTTCGGACACGACAAGATGAGATAAAGGGGAGACAGGGTTTTCAGATAGCCATCTTCTAATGTGGGAGAATGGAGCATAACTCTGGAGACAAGACTAACGGGGATGAACGATCTCGGCCGTAGGCTACTCTGTGAGTGCTGTATATCAATGACATGAACAGATACCGTGTATCACTGCGTAAAGATTTA
>JAOEHI010005472.1:0-12389 GCA_025447815.1 Percopsis transmontana | reverse complement strand
CTCGGCCGTAGGCTACTCTGTGAGTGCTGTATATCAATGACATGAACAGATACCGTGTATCACTGCGTAAAGATTTAGCATACAATGTTATAATACAAGTTGTTGTATTTGACCGAAATCCCAAGAGTCTCAATCAATCACTTTGGCAGTATTGATTTAATGATGGGGAGGGGATTTCCTTTAACCCCCGAAAGACCTAATATCACGATCCCCCCTCCCCTCCAGGATGCTTCGGTTATCAGTGAGCTATAACAGATTGTAGGAGCATAAAGCCCAAAAACGTGAGGTGAAAACAAGATAAAACATCAGATGTGACGTATGATACCTCCGTTTACCGGACGGTGTGACGCAAGTCAGCCCTACATCTTTGGCCGGCCCCGCGACAGGCCACTATTTATGTCCTCCTTAAGTGATGTCCCCTGTAATTTAATTGCACGGCATCTAATTGAAACACAAGGACAGAGAGAAAGAGAGAGAGAGAGAGAGAGAGAGAGAGAGAGAGTTGGGAGAGAGAGAGAGAGAGGGAGAGAGACAGAGAGTGTGGGAGAGAGAAAGAGAGAGAGAGAGAGAGTTGCGAGAGAGAGAGAGAGAGAGAGAGAGAGAGTGGGAGAGAGAGAGAGAGAGTGGGAGAGAGAAAGAGAGAGAGAGAGAGAGAGAGAGAGTGGGAGAGAGAGAGAGAGAGTGGGAGAGGAGGAGAGAGGATAAAGAGATATGCATTTCAGGAGCTGATCTGAGAGAGAGAAATATGAGCAGAAAACAAAAGCATACGAATAAAAAAGCATAGAAATGCAAGATAGTCCATAATAAAAGTCCTCTTAAAATACATACAGGTTTTGGATACCCTGTTGTTGACATAAATATACCGTTTCTAGTATGTGTGCAGAGGCAAAGTCTAATTCTGCACAGTATATCTGCCCATCTTCCCCATTAGTCCCAATAAGAAGTGGAGGGCAATCTTTAACAAAATGAGCGTAGCTGCGGTGCTAATCTCATCAGGTCTGGGAACCTGATTAGAGAAGCAGCCGCGTTCCTTTCTGGCCATCCTCACCAATCGTGTCTACAGATCACCACAGGAATGAGTAGCCTGCCCAGGGCTGAAGACCACCAGCAACCTGCCGGTGGAGTCTTAATGAGCTGGCATTATCGACTTAAAGGTACACTCGTCAATCTGTGTCCAGAATTGTCCTTGTGGTTGAAACTGGTATTGCCCCAAAAAAACAAAAACGTTTTAAAACTCTGAGAGTGCATGTTCTGCATGGCTCACACTCCTCTCTACCCCTCTACCCCCAAAGGGGATGGGTGGAAGAGAGCCGTCAGCTTCACTGTCAGTTTAAATTATATTGCTCCATTCAGCCTCTCTACATTGAACACTGGTGTACACTGGTCAAATGCGCAGCTAAGTACAGTCATATTGTTTCATTGTTGGTAATTTATTAAAATAAATAAATGAAGTTCAACATAAGTGGCTCTTGAATATGAAGTGCAGTTGCATTAGCAGAATTAGCATCAATGTATAACAATAAAATTTGTTTCACTGTGGAAAATGTGCATTTATTTCCACTCTCTCTCTCTCTGTGTTTGCGCATGTGCGTGTGTGTGTGTGTGTGTTTTAGTGATTGTATAGACAGCTTCATTCCTCTATTCCTACACACATAAGATGCCCCCCAACCCCCTCTCTTTTCATACACAGGAACCGAGGGTCGGGTGGGATGGACGTGAAGTAAGCAGTAATGCACTGGCCACACAAACACAATAGTGCAATGGCCCAGGGGGAACTCTCCACTCAATGCGGTAGACAGGGGACATGAGTGAATGTGTCCCATGTGAGCCCTTCACACACACACACACACACGATGAAGGGAAGACATTACACAACCCATTTAAACACAGCTTATCAGACTGCCTTGGCTCAGTTCATCGGGTTCCTTTAATTCACAGAAGTTATTTTCATTAGATGTGCTAGTGCTCTGTGACCCACGACCCCCTGAAATAATACAGTTATTCATAGTAGTTGATGATGCACCATCGTGGGTCCTGGGGGGGGAGGGGGGGGTGATGTGGTGTAGGTGGTGTCGGTGGTGTCATTTTGGGAGGGAAATTTGGTGTGAGGCATTTCAAGAAGAAACAGAGGACACAAAAACAATGTTAGGAGAGAGAGAGAGAGAGAGAGAGCTTTGGTTTTAATATTAGCTGAGTCGGAGCCAGAAGATCCATTAGAGCTGATTAAAGATCACAAAGGTGCAGACATAACCCTGAGAGAAGGTGACAAACACACACACACACACACACACACACACACTGACACATTGCTCAATACACAAAAATACCGTAAGGATATTAGCATGTACTTTCACAAATGCTCCAATCCCATCCCTCCCATGTGTTAGTGCGTGTATGTGTGTGTGTTTATGCATGTATGTGTGTGTGATATGATTTTCTGATTTTGGAACACAGACACTCACTCACTGTCGTCATCAACTCAACAACTCAATTGGATGCTGATTGGCCGGCCATCTGATGGGACTGGTTGTGTACAGAGACTGTCCAGACTGAGTAGCAGAGCAGAAAATAATGTGGATCACATGAGATCAGGAGGAGTCTCGCGAGATTAAGTCTGGCGTTAGTATTAAAAAAAACAAATGCAAATGCAAGTGCAAATTTTGTCTCCAACAAATTCCAAATTTTGAATAATGAATTCGTTCCATACTGAATGTCATTATTAACCCTATACACTTCCATCCAGATGACACATTAAGAATCAGTCAATAAGTGGAGAGATGTACCGGAATGAAACTAAGAGGGTCACTCTGCTATTAAAATGTGTGTGTGTGTGTGTGTGAGAGTATATGTGTGTGAGAGAGTATATGTGTGTGAGTGAGAGAGAGAGAGAGAGATCATTTTAATTTTAACAAAGTCTTTATATAACAAGCAAAATATACAAAAAGACATCTTAGCAAAAAACACCTACCCATTCCAGAGAGAGAGAGAAAGAGAGAGAGAGAGAGAGAGAGAGAGAGAGAGTGTGGATAAAAACTGCACTCTGACCACATGTGTCCCTTGTCACTGTCTTCCCAGGCAGGAAAGTCTGACTGGAGCAGAGACAAGACAGGGTGGAGGAGAGACGCTACACGAACAAGGTCAGACCAAACGGCCACACCCCTCCTTGTCTGAGTGACAGGTTGGCTGGCTGTCTTGTCAGCATGGAGCTTCATGTCACCTGCAGTTGGTCAAGAAGAGAAACACGGTGCGCTCGCTCGCACACACACACACACACACACACACACACACACACACACACACACACACACACACGCAGTACACTCAAGTTTTCACATTTTCCTCTATACTTCGACATCAATTCTTTTTGCTCACTCACTCACTCCTCACTCCTTAATCTGCTCTCTACGTCTCCTCTGTTGTGACGAAGTTTTAATTATACTTGATATTAGATATAGATGGGCAAAGGAGACACCATGCAACAGAATAATGTCCTTACATGCAAGTTGGTACGTGGGTTTCTCAAACCGCGGCTCTGAATCATGTTTCATTATCTTTAGCATAAAAACAATTTCTGGGAATAAAGGCTTATTGCACATTTATTGCATACATAATTCTTCAGTGGTGTTTTGTTGTTTGAATGTTTTTATGCTGTTATGTTATGAAAAGAGCATGCTGTTGCTATGAAAAGACGTTGTACATGGTTTGTGACCCTGCCAGCGATGAATCCCTCCTTTGGGGATCACGAGTCAGAAAGTTTGGGAATTACCGCCCTACAGTAGATTATTAAATTAAATAGACAGCCATAACTCCTTAACCTTTCCTCTCCAGAGACCGGGGGTGGAGACAGCTCTATTGTATGGTGTCTCAAAGGTTCTCATGTCCAATTATACACAGTGACCTTTCACAGCAGCCCACATGAGCTCAGCCAAGCCCAGAAAAACCTGCTGAAGTGGACACCATCTGAAGTGAGGTATTAACGTGTGTTTAGAAAAAGAAAATAAATAAAAGGTTGAGTTAGCGAGTGCATAAACCTTGAGTATATTATAGGATTATAAACATATATATTAAAGGTATACTCCTCCATTGTGTTACAGGGTGCTCAGAATCTCCAAATTTCCGCCCCAGCTCACTGTTTATGTTTTGAAACACAACAGTGCACAAAGGTGTGCTTGGCTTTAGGGGAATTGGTAGAGAAGATGTCCGCCCATGAGGGCAATGCGAGCCACTCAGCACTGAGGGACATGCACTCACTGAGTTTCAAACCAAAACAACTACACTTTTGTAAATGGTTTCACTTGCTAGGGTAGTTTTTAGACGCAAACTGAGCATACCTTTAATAGAGTATTGTTAATCATTACTGGGTGTGTGAGTAGGCTGGGGGAGGCTTGCAATCTGCTCATTCTGCTTTGTCTGGGTTTCAGTTTGGGATGTGAAATATGTGAGCCATTTCTTCATGTGTGTAGCTGGAGACAGCATTTAGGCTGAGCCAGCTGCTCTGGCTGGGTGTGATTTAACCTCTCCATGCAGCTGTAATCTATAAATGATCCCAAGACAAATTCAAGTAGAGGTTTGCTGGTGTATTTACTCTCCACTAGATGTCGCTCACATGCCACAAATAGCCTAGCCGTAATAAAATGACTTGTTTATTGATTTGTTGGATTTTTCCAGTGGGGTAAGAAAAGATTTGGTCAGGAACAATAAAGTGATCAAACATATTCTCTGAGCATCTATCCGTCATATATAACCTATATATAAGCCGTTCAAATGGATATCTGAAACATACTGTGTGCTGTATCATATACTGTAGGGCTACTGTACATTGAATTCATGTCTAATCTAGAAGAAATTGGAAACTTAGACTGCACTCCATTTAGCTTAGACGTGGGAGACATTTGCAATACCCACAGGAAGCCCATGTAAACCATACACAAATATGGGCTGAATGATAACTGTCTCTGGTCTGGCAGACCGCTGAGGCCACTTTCTCATGTGTGTTGCCAGCATTGTTCACTTACATTTTGTGTGAGAAAGAAATAGAAAGAGAGAGAGAGAGAGAGAGAGAGAGAGAGAGAGAGGGGTGTGTGTGTGTGTGTGTGTGTGTGTGGGGTGTGTGTGAGAGAGAGGGGTGTGTGGGTGGGGGGGTGTTGGAACAAGTAACAAGTAGCAGTCATAAACACAGACACACACACACACACATACACAGGAACTAGCTGGCAAAGCAGGTCACTAGAAGTACAATAAATGTGCTGTAAAATTACAGGAAATTATGTGGATGTTTTGTTATACAGTAGGCATTGTCAGATCATTAATAAAGCATGTAGTGGCTAAAACTGGTTTATTACATCTGAAAAACATCACCAAAAACATACTGTAAACTTGTAAATATTGGCATATAAATAAAAAAAAAGTAAAATGTATTTTTCTCTTAATTTTCCTTTTTTTATAACAAAATCTGAATATACAGTAGTTTTGTTATTCATAAGCAATCAGCACAATAATAATATTTCATTATAGTAATATCAACCAAACTAAAACATATTGTGAAGCTATGTCTAAAGTAGAAGTACATTGGGGTAAGACATTGGCTTATTGCTTCAGTGTTCATTACGTTCATTATATACACGTTTATAATTTATACTAGTAGGATTTTTTTCATAATTATAATCACCTCCAGGCATCACTGGTTACCTAGCCTCCCCCCACCTCCCTAAAAGTCTGTGTGAGCTCAACTCGATATAATCGTCTCAAGTTGATGTAGGATCATACACTTCAGAGTGCTGTACCTGCAATAAAGAAGAAGAATGTACGGTTAAGTATATTGGTTTCCATCCAGTCTGGGTGGAAGTCGGTTTGCTGAGCAGAAAAACATACTTTCTGGCCAGTTTCGATATTTCCCGCTCCTCCTCTTCTTTTAATTTCTCTACAAAGCTGTCTAAAACTGGAATCTCAAATTTGATGTATTGCGCAACCTGTGGAGAAAATTATATATGGATGAGATATATCAAATTCATATGAACAGTTTTGAGGTCAGTCAAAACTTGACTTGATACTGATGAAATAATGAATATACCCACTGGTGGATTGTTCAACAGAAACTCTATACTACCTCATGTTATTATGACAAACACTGCAGACACAGCAAACAATTTGTCATCTCAACCCATTGTTACATCAGCCCCTAAACAGGATATCTTTTCCCTGCTTTCTAAAAATAAATGTCTGTAATTGGTCCTTCGCATTGTTGTGTGTCTATATTGGGTATATAATTATACACAAAAAAGGTAATTTATTGTGAGCACAGTTGAACTCACATCATATGTGACCTCCTCTCCCAGGTCTGCCTCCATGATGAAGATCCTGGATATTTTCTCACACGGTCCGTAGAGCACTCGAGCCACCAATGGATATTCACCTTCTTTTAGTTTTGTCCTTTCTTAAGGATCAGAATAAACCAAAGGAAGATGTTTCTATGTTTTTTAATTTAGATGGGATACTGTGAAATGAATCCTTATTTTTTTATGTTAAATGTGAACGTGTAGTTTATGTGTTTCTTTTGTATAGGCTAAACTGACCCCTGACCAGGTTATGTTGCTATTATGACATAAATCACACAGAAAGTTAGGACTCACCGCCAGACTCGTGCACCATATAGAGAACAAAGTCATCCGATTTATTTTCAACCTAGAAATACAAAGACAAGAGTCACTGACACACCATTGAGCCATTAAAGGGGTATTTTGTATTTATTGGCTGGGAGCCAGTCAGAGGAATGTACATGGACATACCCTGCCCAGAACGGCAAGTTCAATGGAACCATGTCATCTCAAACACTACTGCTTTAGCTCCTGGAATACTGCTTACCCTGAACTTTTGAAGCAGGAGGTTAAGAACCTGTACAGTTGTCATGGAGCTGTTGACCCGCACATTGGTGACTGACCCGTAGCCTGGCGTGAACACAGACGTCTGAGGACCAGAGATATTAACGCACACCGGTTTACCCAGAATTCTTTGGAAAAGTGCCTATACAATACTGGAAGGAGAATAGTTTCATCAATAAAATACTAGAAGTCTCAATTATTTAACCAGAAAATCTCCAATACAAATGGGTAAATGAGTGTACACTATACACTGTGTACTCCTGAATCACGTGTTGCCCTCTCTGTGACCCTTTAACTAGAGTACAGTGCATTAATGAAATGAAGAAACAGCAGACTATTGTTAAACAATCAGCGCTGTACAGACACACCCGTACAGGAAACGACTGCTTATTTGCACCTGTGTCAACAGCAGGATACACTAATGGGAGTCTCTGCATGTGCATGTGTGTACGTCGGTGCTTATTACCTTGTGGTTGTAAAAGTGTCCGTTGATGGAGAACCTGTGAGCGCGGAGGCGTTGCAGGGCTGTGGCACTGTGTGTCTTGGGCCTCATCTGTACGCCCATGAAGGACGCGTCGCTGCGGGTCCTCAGTAGCTGCGGGGCCTCCTCTTCCTCCTGACTCTCCCCTTCGCACGTAGACACAAATACGTGGTAATATCAGTTATTTATAGCAATATTTAGGGGAATAGGGAGCCGCATGACTGTAGCCTAGCTTAGTAGCGTCATGGGTGTACTATAACAGAGCAGTGTTTCACGGTCAGACCTTCCGTGGTTTCATTTACTTGACATGGAACGCATAGGTGGTGACGGACATACAGCAAAACGTGTGGCTGTAGTGAGACATGTCACTCGGAATGTGAGTAACCGGTTTCAAATGGTGTGTGATGGTGAGCTGGGCCGAGCACGTCGGGCAGCTTTCCATTGGAAATGATGAGGGCAGCGCCTCTGAAGCTATAATCTCTAATACATGGAGCATCCAGACATAGTACTGTGTGTGTGTGTGTGTGTGTTCTGCTTACTTGTTAGCTGTGGTTCGGTCTCTCTTTCCAGTGAATTATTGTTCGTTTCTGATTCTGCTAACCGCTTAATGGAAGATCTTTCATTTCTGCAAAATGCATATTGGTTGAATCAAGGATGTTCTTGCTTAGATTGAAACATTATAAATGATAAATATAAACCTAAATTTGATATTTTTTATAAATATGACCTTATACAGTATATTTTATACATTCAATTTGGGAAATACTTCCATAAACACTTTAAAACACTATAAGAACAAGTAACTTTTCAAATTAAAGATGAATAATACCAGTTTGACAGAAACAAATGTAAAAACACATTAATAAACTATATACTGTAAACCAGGGCCGGATTAACCATAATAAGGGCAACGGGACAATTGCCCAGGGGCCCAAGATCTCTACAGCGCACAAGCAAAATATGTTAAGTTATTTATTAACGGTGTAAACAGTTATGCAATATTCATCATCAATATTTGGATACTTGACATCTACATGAACTGTCTCACCCTCTCACTCTTTTAAAGATTGCCTTGTTTCAGGAGATCTTTGCTATTGAGTTCACAGGTAACATTTTGACTAGATTGTATACTTTTTACATATTTTATTTAAATAATTTGAAATTATACTTTGGTATTGGTACTTCTGGTATATCTTTTTCTTTGACAATTACTTTTGATATTGTGTCCACTTGCACTGGTGCTCTTGTCCACCACGGACACCGCACTTCAACACTTTAATGTTGAAGTGTTAATTTGGCTGTGATATAAAATAACACTTTAAGAGCATGACAGCAATAGCATTTCATGAAAATCTAAATGTATCCCATTACAATACTGAGGTACTCTTAGCTGTATGGGCTGAGGAACTAGATCACTTCATCACCATGACGGTTGTAAAGCTACTGTTGTTGTCGTACCGGTTGAATCCTGACGTAGAGAAACGGAATCTTTCATTGTCATCGTGCATCTGTAGCCTGATAGGTCGACGCAGGCCCCAGTAAATGTTCAGCAGCCCTTCAAGAATGAGCTCGCCATCTTCCTGCACGTGCACACGCGCACACACACACACACACACACAAACAATAATGAGCACACAAGTATTGTAGGGAAGGGATATCCTGCTCTCAGTCATACATTGGGGATCAGTTTCAGGTGTACGTGCTGGCTCAGTCGCTCCCAGTTACAGGATGAAATATCTCACCCCCAAGGAGAAAGGGTCACATGGGTCACGTCTAGAGCCATAAACAGCTTATAAAGTTAACCCAATTGTTTAAATTGCATTGGACTCGTAATTGCCTTTTCTTTTTAGCAATTATGTTCTTCTTTGTGAAGGAATATGTGACATTAAGTGTTTCCTGTCCAGTCGTGTTGATGTTGTATACACTATGAAAGAATATTTGTTCGGTCAGAAAGGATGAGCAAATTGATGAAAGAAAGCCATTTCTGTTGTGGAAAGCAAAGTGTTCTAAAGAGCTGTGTGTTTACACAGCGGCCATTTTCATTAATGAGTAACCTGAGAAACAGTTCAGAGAGAGAAACAGAGTAGGGTGTGGATGGGCTGAGGGGGTGAGACCATGTCAGTGTGAATGCTCCCATGGCTTCATTGTTTGTGAAAAGTAAACATTCAGCGCAGCTGCACCGCTGAACCCCGGTAACCCACCACTCCAGAGTTTCTCGAACACAGACACACACACACACACACACACACACACACACACACTAGAGAGCAAGGTCAACAGAGCTATATTTAGTAGCCTCTGTTTAGGCTTATCTCTCCTCTGCAGTGCGGCTGTATATAAGGGCATGGCTACACACCTCCCTCAGACACACTCACGCTCTGAGGATCTAGCATCGCAGTGTTTTCACACCGCCTGTTTAGACCAATAACGCCGGCATCAAAGGTATGAGAGCTGTTCACGATTACAGCTTTGTGTATTCTGTGACAAATATGTTTTGCTAGTAAGTACTATGTTAGACTAAACTGCTTAGCAGTTTTGAATTCCAGCACTTTTGCAGATTTAAGAGCATTACTTGAATGTGATACTATGAATGTATACTCAACACATCTTTAAATGTTGAGTATACATTCATAGCATTTCTGTTATCAAGTCAATAAATTAAAGAGATTGAACACATCACTCGTCTTTTCTGCCATGGTAGTGGTAGTGTTTCTAACTGTTGTTTTCCCTCTCTGCCCGGCAGTATGAAACATAGACGCTTGCTCTTATCGCTGCCTCTGTTACCCACCATCGCTGAGACCCTGGAGGACTCTGCTTCTGCATCGCTCAACCCCTCCACCCCACAGTCTGCTCAGAGCTCCCAGTCTCAGGAGGACTACATGACCAGCATCCAGGCTCTCGCCCGGCCCACGGAGGCCCCCAGCTGCGGCCCCGTCCGGCTGCAGAGGAGCCAGAGGCCGCGTCTTTTCAACAAGAACCAAATGAAGCACTCTGTGTCGGCCTCCCTGCCCCGTGGATCTCCACGGACCTTATGGACTCCCAGAGCCTCTGCCCTGGGTCTAACTAGTCCAGAGGAGTTTTCTCTCAGTATTAGCAGGGAAAAGGTCGGCAGGGGGAAGGACCCCATAGACTGGCTCTTTGGACAAACACAAACAAGGACTAGCAACGAGTGCATATAAGTGGACCAGCCAGTCTGTTTATGAATGTGGTACAAATAAAGGGACTATGAAAGAGCCCACTACATGGTGGGTTTTGTGGGTTGAACAGAAGATGGTAGCGCTTATTTATACAGCTATAGATATATTTATTTCTATGAGACTTTGATATGTTTACATAGTAGAATTTCATGTACATTTCTAATAAATGATTGCAAGAAATGCTTTGTTGTGTTTCCCTAACGTTTTCCCCCAAAACGTAGGCCTATGTTATATGAATACTACAATTACAATACTACAATTTGATAAATGTAAATGTTAGCACTTTAAAGTCTAATATAGTGGGGCAGGATAGTCTAGTGGTCTAGGTGTTCCCAGCTGGAAGGTCGTGGGTTCAAGCCCCAGAGTTGGCCTACCTGTAAGCATCTAAGCATCCATGAGCAAGATGCCTAACCCCTATCTGCTCCATCTAATAGCAGTTTGTAATTTGCTTTGGATAAATTAGGTCTGCTAAATGATCTAATTGTTACTGTTACTTCATTTGGAATAGAGTAACAATAACATAAGATTCACAGCACTCTACTACACTCTAGTGGTGAACTGCGGTACTGCATACTCGAGACAAATTTCTGGACGATGCAGTTAATTTATGGCTAACTTTACTGTTATGATATGGTCTTCTGTTCAAAGTCTTAACACCCTCACTCAACAAAGACGGTTCCGTTTAGTATAGCCCCGTAAGTTATCAGGACAGCTCATCATCATCATCATATCGGTTGATTAGCTTTGTTAGCTATTCGTTATGTTTAGTATGGGACCAAAAAACGATTGACTAGGCCTACTGATACCGACCCAAATCACGTATTGTGCTAATACAATAGATCGACGCTCGGATAAATGCCATTTGCGATTGCAATAATGCCCCGCTTTGAACGGTCGCTCAATAGCTCCACCCTCGTGACGTTGATTTTAGAAAATGTAAAAAGGAGGGGTGTGAGAGGGAACTATAGGTTTATATAACCACTGGAGGGCCCAATATCAAGAAACACTGCCGTTCATTCTTCCTTTTACTCCTCCAAACGCAGGACAGGCGCATAAGAGACTTTACTGATCCCACAATGGCGAAATGTATTTGTCACTGCAGCACAAAAATAAAAATAATAATAATAATAATAATAGGCCTACACAGAAAATGAAATAGCAGTAATAGTAACCGGTTTCATGAAGGGGTTGACCTTTGTAGAAGGCTTTCTGTTGTGGTGTTCCTATTTAAATGAAATGTATTTCTATACGTGTGGTGATATTCATTTGCTTCTGACACCGGACCAGACCGGGTAAACAAAAGTGGTGGCAGTTTTACGCTGCCTTTAAAATCCTTAACAACCAAAGTTTATTACACTGGTAATTTTACAATTCGATTTTACAACTAGCATAATCTTACAATTAGACATTAGGACATAACCACATGACTACATCTCCAGACATTTTTTAAAACACAGAGGTCACTGCTGGGTAATATACTGACACCAGAATATCTATATATGTACGGTTAATGGGGTTACACTATTGCTTATCAGTTGAACTCGCTCAAAAAAAAAACTGTCACGTAGAAGAAATGTATAGGGTATAAATTAACGTCTGTAAAGAAAACCATGATTCAGTCACTTTATTGTGTCATTTCCCCTACAAGATGATGTCAATGTGTATGCGGATGTGTTTGGTGCGTGGCTCTGGATAGTCTCATTCTTGGAAAATCCCACACAGGGTCGCAAACACTATTCTACAGTACTCGCTCGCTCGCTCTCACACACACACACACACACACACACACACACACACACACACACACACACACACACACACACACACACACAC
>JAOEHI010005464.1:0-36760 GCA_025447815.1 Percopsis transmontana | reverse complement strand
CCTCTCCCTCTCTCTCTCCCTCTCTCTCTCTCTCTCTCTCTCTCTCTCTCTAGCTCTCTCTCTCTCTCTCTCTCTTTCTCTCTCTCTCTCTCTCTCTCTCTCTCTCTTTCGCTCTCTCCTGCACATGGGTAGGACAAGGCAACACATTATACACACACACACACACACACACAGAGTCAGCGCTAGAGAGGATGTTGTGCTTGGCATGGCTTGCCCATGCCTCCCACTCGGCTTCTGAAGCATCCAACAACCCCCCCCCACCCCCACTTCCCAGTGCCCACAGCAGCTGGCACTGAGGTGACAGTGATGGCAAGGTCGGAGGGAGGGAGGATTCGGAGGGGGTGGGGTCGTCCGTTGTTCATAATGGACCAGCAATTTCCTGTTTACCCAGACTGCAATACCACCAGCTCTACCCACCTCAGCTGCCCACCACATGCCCACCTCAGATGAAATAACACACACACACACACACACACACACTTGGTTGCCTGACCTTGTCCCAAACCATGAATCACTGCACTGGTGCCAGCCAAGCTGACAGGTCTACCCTGGCACTGCCACCATCATTCATGGCAACACAACCCAGCACCCCTGACCCACTGCCAGCTCCGACCCGAGCACATGTGGGCCCTGGCCACTTCAGAGAGATTACACCTCCCGGAGTGTTAAAGAGAGACTTGTAGTCCTGGAAAATGTGAAACATGATACTGTAGACTAACTTCAGCCATTAATATTAAATTTTACTGGATGTTCAAGTGGGGCTGCTGGCAAAAATCACAATCACGTATTGAGATCATGATTATTTAACACGAATACTCAATGACTTTATTTGTTTTTATTTGTTTTTGTTCCTTGTCGGACTCCTTGAAACCAAAGTGTTTCCAAAAAGTTAGGCTATTTCATGAATGAAGGTTATACTATAGCAGATGTGTCTTTGACAGTAGAGTTCTATAAACAACAGAATGCCACAAACGCGGCATAATGAGGGCTAAAGGGCTAATGTCACAGTCTGGCTGAGAGTGAGTTTGGGCTTTTAGGGAGGGGATTTATAACACAAGACAAAGACCATCATTGCAAAACGGAATGCGGAAAAATAATCGTTTTATCATGATTGGTTATTTTCGTAATCGTTGGAAGCCAAAATCGTAATTAAATAAAATTAGATTAATCCCCCGGCCCTACTTTATTTTAAAGCGGAGAAATTGCTTCTGGTAAACTTCAGTAGATGAACGTTCTGTCCACATGTGAAACTGGCTTGTTTTTGGTTCACCAACTATACATATAGTTTATGCACTATATTTGGTATTGTTTTCCAGGTGTGTTTTTGTAACTGGTGTGGTGTGCGGAATGACCTGGCCTTGTCTCTGCATGTGCATGACAGCCATCTCTTACAGGTTCAACTGACTGTCACTTCTCTTCCCCGCGTGTCTTGTTGTGCCATCCCATTGTTCCTTTTTCTATTTCTCTTATCCCCCCTTTCACTTCCCTGCAACCTCCTTGCTTGCAAAATATACAGTATACATGCCCCCCCTGGGACTTCATCTCCCATCATCCCCAGCTCCTTCCCTCTGAAAACATCAAAGAGCGATAAACAAAACAGTCTGAGAAAGATCGCTAGGTAAGCACGGGTCTAAGGAGGCACTCTTACAGGTCTTTTCCACTGAGGTTCTGGAAATAAAGAGAACAGGAACTGTCCAGAAAAAGAACTACAAGGTTCCTCAAATGCACATTTTGTTGCCTGGTTAAAGCCATCATGATTTTGGAAGCTCTTTACGATTTGCTTCTATTTAAATATCAGTCTGGGAGCCAGGCGGTGTCAATAGGTGTCAATCAAATAATTAGCAGGAGATTGGACCACCTTCAGTCAGAACAAGGCCCACATGGGGATGATTTTTCACAGGCCAAAAAATACCTACCGACCTGAATGCTGATTGGTCAGTTGTTCTCTATCTGACAGTTTTCAGAGTTCCCAGACAGGTATGTAAAGCTAATCAAATTTGAGAGGCGGAGCTAGCAAAATCAGGATGGTTTTGACCTGAATCTTTCACTGTGTATTAGTATTTCTTTCTTGGTTTTTTGTTTTTTACTGGTGTTGTTGTCATTTAAAAGAGTGAAAGATCCACCTCAATAGGTACTGAATCATCACAAAGTGCTGTACCACCATGTTCATGAGACATAGTTCAGGAGTAAAAATTTGGCAAAAGTTCCCTCAGTGAACAAAAAAACAAATACTGCATTCTGGGTTCCTAGTACTGGGAAAAAGTTCCTCTGGTGGAAAAGGTTTTCACTCTCTCTCTCTCTCTCTCTCTCTCTCTCTCTCTCTCTCTCTCTCTCTCTCTCTCTCTCTCTCTCTCTCCCTCTGGATATGACAGCTCTTGTTGACAGTGGCAGACAGACAGGATGTTTGTGTCAGCGTATTGACCAGTGTGACTAATGTCTGTAGGTTTAACCCTTACAGAAAGACTCCTCCTTCGCTTTGTACACTGTCCTTCTGATGAGGGCTTTCACGCAATGTTAGTTGACAGCTTTGACGGATGGGGTCCTGACTCAGCTGGTCGCCCTGACAACCTCTCCTTTATGAGCTGCTTCATCTCACGGGTGGCCACAACATAGTGCATGCCTGTTTATACTTTTGTCAGACAAATTGACAATGTCTAAATTTATAACATGTGTCTGCAGATCTGGTGAGCTGAATTAAATGCCACATGGCTGAATTGTGGGGAGGGGGGTGTGCTGACCTGGGGGAAATGTGCTGACCTAGGTGAAGTGGTCAGATATTGACAGCAAGGTGTGCAAACCAGGTTCAGAAAACCTTTATTTGTTCCACACTAACCTAGCAGTTTTCACTTACTAGCTGAAGAGTTGTTAAATTTAGAATTAACCGTGTGGTGCAAACATATTTTTTGGCACCTGGCATACCTCTGACGAAGGTTGTAAAATCTTTGGCTTACATTATGAATTATCGTACTTTAGTTTATCACTCATATTTACTGTCAAGCCTGATGCAGTTACCACATGTTGTTAAATGAATGCTCTGACACTGTACAAGCTTCCTTTGCGTTGTTTCTAGCTCCATCAGTTTTAAAAAACAGTTTGGTCAGACAAGTAGTTCAACAAACCCTTTATAATTAACCGAGCCAAGAATAAAATAGTCACAAGGTAAATGCTTTCTTAAAAAAAGAGACAGACAAAATGGAACTAATAATCCTAATTAGGTATTTCTGCCAACCATGCACCACCACAGCTCTCCAGCAGGGGAAGGAATTATAGTTAGTGAAATCAACCGGATTTAGACAGTGGAGCAAATACCTGTTTCATCATTCTGCTAACTCAATAAATAAAACACATAAATATGGAATAATAAAAAAAAAGATATGATTAAAAATTCAAAAAAGACAGAAGAAACCTTCTGGACTAGACCAGTGTTTACATACATAAATGTCCCCTCATATCTTCCCCATTGGTGTGTCTCTCTATAGGGAGTTCCTGACATACCTGAAGCGCTACAGGTCCTTCTTCATGGCGCTGCCAGAGATGCTGTGCGAAGGGGAGAGCGCCATGGAAGGCTCCACCTGCTGGAGCGGAGAAGACGTCGTGATAAGGTAGGAAGCAGGGCAGAAGGAGGGAGAATGGATGGATGATAAGGGAAACACATTTGGCAGTTGTCATCAGCAGGACCGGGGCTGTAACCACAATGTGCATTGACCACCCGCCCCACTTAATCACGCTATTCTGCAGCAGCCTGTTAAGTAGCGCTGTTCAGAATAATCACTAGGCTACCGTTTGGCTCGTAAATAAAGCTTTTAGAAAGTACTGGTGAAGACCGCTCCTCAGTGACAGTAAGACAGTCGAACGATGCATGCTACAGTAGGTTAAGATGGAGCCAGGCCAGGCCAGTGAGGATTTTAATTTATCTTCCTACTTTTTCTGCTTCCATGACGTGGGAGTTTTGAACCAGTTTACAAACATGCTGGAATAGGGAGAGTCCATGTTTGCGTGTGTTTTGTGTTTGTCTTTATCAGGCTGTGTGTGTCTGCGTAGCTGTTCCCAATCAGCATGGGAATGAGGAAGTGATTGAAAACATCTCCATGTCGAGCGAACACACCCCAAACGCGATGCAGGCAGACCGAAAAACTAAAAAAATGTTCCCTTCATGGTTTGATTGTATTAGTGTGCGTGCATGTGAATGTCTGCTTCTTCGTGTGTGTCTGTGTGTGTGTGTGTGTGAGAAAGCATTAACAGACCGGGATGTACTTTGGCCCACAAATTAACTCTCTTCCTCATTCTCAATGTCCTCAGTTCTTCTCTTTTGTCTTATTTATGAGGTATTTATCCTGGGCTGATTTAGAGGTGTGGCCTTGGAGGCTTTTCCCTGGTTGTGGTTGTGGGTGCATCTCCGAGACTGAAGTACAGCGTGTGTGCGCGCGCGCGGGTTCATGTGCTCTCTTGGTCTGCGTGAACAGAGAGAGCTGAGGCAGGTCTCCTAGCCAACGTGGGTCTGTAAGTGATTCCTCCAGCTGGACACGCTTCTTAAACATTCTAGAAAACTCGCCCCACTGTTCTGACAATACTGGGCTCCTCTTCTTCTGTGGTGGCCCTGTATTGGCTCCGGTCACCATGGCAACCTCAACACTCGACAGTGCCAGGGCGGGCCTCGAAGGAAAGGAACAGAGATGTCTTCCCCGTCTCAGAGCCAGGGTGTTAGTTCGTCATGAGCCCTGCTTGGTCGTTCCTCACACCGGATGAAGCCATACATTAGGCCTGCATGTGTGATACAGGGGAAGACATTAGCCACATTACAGACGCCTGCCATGACTTAAAGAGCAGCATTCTCACTGGTTGGCTTGAGTTGTGTCAGGGTCATGATGAATGGGTTAGGCAGCGCTCACCACTGCTATTGTTCTAGTTTGGCTTCTCTCCTCGCCCCTTCTCTCCTTTCCTCTCCTCTCCTCTTTTCTTCTCCCCTCCTCTTCTCCCCTCTTCTCCTCCTCTCCCCTCCTCTCCCTTTTTTCTTCTCTTCCCTTTCCTCTCCTCTCCTCTCCTCTCGGTGGCAGTATGTCAGCTCAAAGGGTGCAGAGCCAATGTGTTCTCCTGCCATGTTCAGGGACCTGAGGGTGGAGGGACAAAGGAAACACTTGCAGACTAAAACAAATGAAATGGGCACCTAGCCTTGAAAAGAGACGGCGTCTGCTTTCAAGTCCAGTTCTCTCAGTCAGCTGTGTGTGAGTGTGTGTGTGTGTGTGAGAGAGATTGTGTCTGTAGTTGTCTCGCGCGTGTGTGTTTGTGTATCATTACTATAGTACCGAGAGCTAATGGGTTCTAACTAAGAGTGTTAACACGCATCCAGGGAGAGAGAGAGAGAGAGAGAGCCAGGCGGGGCTTTACAGAGTCATGTGTTCAGCAGTAGCATAACAAACCCTAGTCCAGGAGGTTTAGGCCACAGCTCGGAGGCCTCTGCCCCCAGACAGGAGCTATGATGCAGTGTCCTCCGCTGCATCTGTGTGCGTGTGTGTGCGCGTGTGTTTGTATGTGTGTGAACGAGAGACTGCCCGTGATAAGACGGGGCATGAAAGGGGATGCCTCTCTTGTGGCACGGTGCCCCTCTAACCTCCCCTACCCCGTATGCCCTTGATGAGGGAAGCGGGGGAGGGAGCGTTGGCAGGATAAAGACCCATTGTGGACGCAGGCGAGTGGGGCGCAGGCCTACCTTGGGGACCCCCAAAGCCTGGAGGGGGAACAAAGACCCTCCTATGAGGCTGCATGGGAAATCCGTGGGCATTGCTCCACCACTATGACTAATATTCCTACTATTCCTACTGCAGGAGAGGAGAGATGGATATAGAGTGGACTCATGTGTACAGAGTGTAGATAGAGGACTGTGAACCTAGACAGAAGCGTAGCAGACAGAGGGGCATTGCTGAGTGCTTTCTGTGCCACTGCAGACATTGTCCGTGTTAAGCCACCGTAGCTGGCTTGTGTTTCCTGTGTGGTGGGCACGCACACGGGCACAGAGGGCTGGGTGGGTTTTCCCCAAAAGCAGCAGGACACACACACACACACACACACACACACACACACACCAAAACACACACACACGCCCCCTCCCAAATCAATCCACACACCCTCCATCTGTTGTTTAACAGCTGTAGGGGGCATTCATTCAGAAAACTCGTACCCCCAACATCAACATGTGAGCCTAGCCCCCCATCCTCCCACCCAGAACAGCACACACACCCACACACACACACACACACACACCCACACACACACACACACACACACACACACACAGACACACACAGACACACACACACTTGCTGTAGCACTTCAAAGCACATCAAAGGCAGCTGTGCTTGAAATGCCCTGCTGCTCTTATTCAGCGTCTGATGACGGGTGTGTGTGTGTGTGTGTATGTGTGTCTGCGTGTGTGGTGGTGGTGGTGGTGGTGGTGGGGGGGGGAGTAGGCTGGCTTGAGGCGGTCACACACACTAAAAGTGTGTGATGGCATGTGTTCAAACACCTCCTCTAGATTTACAGCATCGCATGTGCCAATGCTTCACACTTCCTATTCCGGAATGACAGGATCAACCACAAACAAAGCTATTATTCATTTAGAACAACAAGTCACTGCTTCTCTCTTGTTTCTGCTCTTATCGCAAACCCTGACGGGCCTCTGTCTTCGCACTCATTAAGTTAATTACCCCAGCTGCTTGTCGGACGGCTTTGAAGGAAGAAGGAATCTTAGGATTTCAGCACAGTCTCGCAAAGACGACGTGTGCAGGTTTAGAGACGCACTGCAGGCATACTAATCTTGTGACAATCTTGAATGCCTCCATAAATCAGTTGAAATGAGGAGATTGGCCTTATGCTTGTAGTTCCCCCAAAGGAGCCTAACTCTTCCCATTGTATACATAATTGTTTTTGTGGAGATACACTTCCCACCAAATAAAGCAGTGTAGACTTTTTGCATTGGACTGTCCTTGAGCAAGATACCTTCCTGCTCCTTTATCTTTGTAATTATACTCACTGTAAGTGACTTTGGATATAAGCATCTTCTCAAGGAGCTAATTGCAATAGCCTAAGCCTTTTATTTGAACTATTAGCACGTTGGGGGCTCGGCGCGCACCGCGTTAATTTACCGAGTGTACAATTATTAGGGGAGGAAAAAATGAAAGCTTCTTCCAGCCTAGCTAGCATCCAAACCAGCAGAGGCTGCAATGTTGATGGAAGAGCTCCCTCCCTCACTTTGTTGTTTTGATCTCTCCTCAGATAGAGTCTTATCCACATGACCAGAGGCTGAATTGTTTGGAGCTGGTTTTCAGTTGCATACAGTCTATTTCCTTAGGAAAAAGAAACTTCAGTATTATTGAACATCGATTTCCCAGAGTGCAAAGCTTTGTCAACAGAGGGAGATTGTTTATAGTGTGTGTGTGTGTGTGTGTGTGTGTGTGTGTGTGTGTGTGTGTGTGTGTGCTTTTGCGTGCGCATGTAGGTCTAACTTGTAACACAGAGCCGAGAGCCAATAACTGCATATTTCATCACCGCCATGTCAGGGATAAATCCTAAATCAGAGAGTGCAGACAATACAGCTCTGTAAGTGCTTCTGAATACCTCACATTTTTAAAAGGTTATGACAATCCATTTGTTTATCATTTAAACATCTGGAATCCATTTCGGTATCTCAGGGAGAAGCCGGTAAAAGTGGAGAGAACGCCTCACCGGGCAAAGGGCTCAACGCTCAACGCTTACTCCCTCAAACTTCATCTCTCTCTTGTTTATCCTTTCCTTCTGTGTTCTTTCCATCCAACCTCTCTCTGTCTCTTGGGTCAGAACCGGCAATTAGGAAATACAAGGGAACTTGAGAAGATGGGACAAAAGGGATACATTCATCATTGTATGAAACTACCTTCCCTATTGCGTTGCGTTCCATTACATATGTAAGAGGCCATGGGCTTGTGTCAGGACTGTATAGCGTATAGAGTTCTAGAGTTTATAAAATATAAAATCTATTATGTCTCCTGTATAGAAAGTGTATCTAAAGTGTCAACACAAGGCCCAGAACGTAGAAGCTTTAACCATCTAGCCTTTTTTCTACCGAAGTTATTTAACTTTTTTTTAACATTTGAGCTATGATAAGTAGTTAGTAGCTATTTACGTTTTCATCCTGTTTTGACCTCTGACCTCAAAACACACAATTATTGTGGCAGAGTAGTGTAGTCTTCAGACTGGGACATCCTTCCGGTCTTTGTACCCCAACAGTCCCCCCTGGCGTTTTCCTTGACCCTTACACCACCCCTCTGCTTCTCCCTCTGGTGGTCCCTCTATTCGTCTCCTCCGCTCCTCCTTAGATCTCATCCAGCAGCCAGTTCCTTTCCCATAACCCTGGGCTTCTGCCCGGGACCTCAGCACGACCCATTCCGCCCAGCTCAAACTGGCTCTCTGTCTCTGACTCCAGGGCTCTCCATGTAATTGTGTGTGTGTGTGTGTGTGTGTGTGTGTGTGTGTGTGTGTGAGAGAGAGAGAGTGAGAGAGAGAGAGAGAGAGAGAGAGAGAATCATGCGTGGGTTATTTTGACCTTCGGTTGAAATGTGAAGACATTGAGTCTGTTTAGCCTATTGCTTCTAAACTGGGTGCCAATCAAGACTCCTACCACTATACACTGTGAAACCAATTTATCAAATGCTTGATTCTGTTAGGCCGATCTTGTTTTCATACACATTCAGTTATGTTTGAAAAACAATCATATTTATTCAACTTAGATATGCATGTGGAGTGAAATATTTTTCTCTGATATTTTAGTGTGAAGATTTTACCAGTACCTTCTCTCTGGGCGAAAAAATAGATTGGAAAACCAGATAGATATATTGTGCGTTTGGTTGCATGTGTCTGCAGATGGAAGACTTGTGTAGGCCTGTTGTACGTTTATATGTCAGTGTGGGAGTTTTGTTGTCTCCGAGTTTAGCGTATTTATGTGACACCACCCACACAAGTGTACTTTATGATGGGTCTTTTGTGCTTCGTGTGCTTGGGAGCTTTCCTTCAAATGCCATTTAGCGGAGTGTTTTTGCACGGTTTTCCTGTCATCGTGTTAATGGAAGGGGCGCTTGGTTTTATAGCCCTTTCCCCCCGTGTTGCACAGAGCCAGAGGCGAGGGTTGAGCTAATGTAATTAAAATACCTCAATAGACTGGGATGTTTTATTAGAGTGGTTCACGGTGCGCTCTCTAGCCTCCCTGCATGCCTATTGGCAAGGCATCAAAACTCAGGAGGAGTACAGTGGGATGATAAATGGAGGTACACACGGTACACCCCACAACCCCCACACATGGTGGGGGTTGTGGTGTGTACCGTGGGGTGGGGGGGTAAAGCCATGAGAAACTGGACTTGGGGAGGAGAGTCACACAAATGAAGGAAAGAGGGTTTGAATGAGAGAAGGAGCGAAGGATCTAGGTCAGAGGAAGCAGGGACCGGTGGCTTTCGGGGGGCTCTGTGTCTCTGTGGTTTAATTGCCTTTATGAGACCCATCTCTGAAGCCGGTGGCTACTCTCTGCTAGCATCTGTGCCAGACAATGTGTTACTGTCTGTGAATGCTTGTGTGTGCATGTGTGCTCGAGCGTGTGAACAATTTGATTGTACCGTATAAAGCTTTATACTGTTTAATTTTTAATCCACATCCAGGGCTACCTCACTACTGAAATGCCCAAAATGCTAAAACAACACGTCCTCCGTTATGCGAGAACGCTGCTAATGATTAGATGCACACACACCCGTCACTGCATCGGCCCCAAATATGTGTGAAACAAAGCAGTTGGAGATGAGTCCTCAAGGACAAACTTGGCACTTGAGAGGCATTTTTTCATCTGCTATCATAACATCGCTTTTGGAACACCCAGGCCTTGAAATGGAGTTCTTGTTGTATCTGATGCCCAGTTTAGATGCTTATCCCAGTGTCTGAGTGTTGGAGCCGTGTCTGTGTGTGTGTGAATGGGTCAGAGTTACGTTCCTAATGGGCTCCGGGTAGAATACGCAGACATAAATATGCTTTAACTTCCAGACCGAAGGAATAAATGGAGGTTACAGTATAATACCCACCGACCTGACTGCCAATGTCCATGCAAAATATTTTCATTTTTATTATTTCTTCAAAAACATGTGTGGCTCATTGAAGTGATATATTGTTCCATTGCACTTCAAATAATAATAAATAATAATAAATTGAAAAGAAAAACATTAATACGTCAAGGCCTTGCTCCCAAGTACAGGCCCAGCCAAAGGTGTGAGAAAGCACTGTTACCACATCACCGACACGCACACATCCACATGTGTGCGTTTAAACGCGGTTCAAAGGCAGCGCAAATCCAGCCCCTGACCCCTGCTTTGATCCAAACACGCTGCACGCAGTCTTGTGGACACAGGATTACAGCCTTACAGTCCAGCACACTATTTCACTGTGCCAAAGACGACACACGCACACACATAAACAGTACATACACACATAAAGTGTGTGGTCACATCTGAGAGGATACAGTATTGAACCTCTCCCTGTGCGCTGACTATTCATAGGGCCATAGTTATCCTCTCTCCTAGGGGGGATATACTGTGGCCGCCCTGTACGCGTGCCAGCTGGGCCTTTCATTGTTTGTGTGCGATTCGGTTTGATTGGACGCTTTTCATCTGCCTCCAAAGGCAGGGCTCCTTGACAGAGGATGATGTCATACTGGCAGCCTATATGTTTGAGTGTGAATCTGCGGGCCTGAATGGACGATGGAGCATTAGACAAGAGTGGGATTGAAGGTGTGAGCGTGCGTGTTCATGGGCCGCTGACAGATGTAAAACACCGGGAATGCTAACAGAACCCGCTCCACCTTTGTCTAAACAACAAAAGCACAGTATGCTACTGTTGAGGGTGCTTGTGTGTGTGTGTGTGTGTGTGTGTGTGTGTGTGTGTGTGTGTGTGTGTGTGTGGTAACCTGAGACCACAGGGAAAGCGTTCCTAGAATTCCGGGCGTGTTTGGTGTGGTGGCTCGCTGACTGGAGCTCCCGGACTGCTGCTGGGAATGTGACCTCCTCACGGAAGACCCAGGGAATGAAGGGAAAGTCACGGTCCTCCCACCTTGGCCCATACTGTATGCACTTTACCCTGTTGGCACACACGCACGAACACACACACACACACACACACACACATACACACCCATACATACATGCTAACTCACTGACTGAAAATAATAGCCCACATAATGTACAGTATATGTCACTCTTTGATTTGCATCCACAATCCAGCATTAACAAAATGCCTCCCACACCTGAGTGCTGAGTGGCTGGCACCCCTCCCAACCCCCCACGGTGCTCATGGGCATACAGTACCCTATATCCCTCTCCCTATAGCTACTGCGTAACATTTGGTTTTATTTGACACCAAACTAGCACTGCGCTTTTTGATTATGACTGACACACCATCTTCTACATCTGCATCTACAGGAGATGTCATGGCGCTCTGGGAAATGAGCAGACGCGCCCAGGCGAGAGGCCAACAACATTGTCATTATATCTGCGTTAGCGCTACCGCCGGCCTTGCGCCGCCCGGAAACTAGAGTGTCCGATTGGCATCGGCTTGCACCTTGAGCCTAGAACCTACCGCAGACGAGAGGTTCATTCATGGCAGAAGTCAACGTGAGGACTTAATGTTAAGGGTAAAACGGCTGAAGACTCCAGGGGTTAACCAAAGTTCAATTCCACTTTAATTCTGGAAAAAAGTACTTCACAGGAGAGTTGTTTCCTGAGAAATGTGCTCATACACAATGAAAGCTTAGATTTTGACCAGTATGGGATAAGACCCCATAACACATTGGGAATGCCATGACAGAGAGAGGGACAAGCCCCATAAAAAGTGATACCGTCAGTGACTCATGTTCGGAACGCCACAGAAAAAAAATTACCTCATGCTCGATGCCTCTTAACACGTACTTTAAACTACTGCTAACACTACTTACTGTCCATCACCCTGGAGATAATAGACATGTGCATTTAGAAGACAGACAACAGCAGCGCTCAATATTTGACCCATGACTTCCTAAAAGAACTTGTTCTTAGCTTGTGTCCTACAAATGTAGTCACACACACAAACAGAAAACCATAATATGAAAAAAATGTAAACGTCATTGGAAAACGTGTATCTACATTTAATTCAGTCAGACCACTCACGTCTTATGATACAAAAGCGATTTATTAGGACATATAGAAGTATGCTATTAACAATTTATCTTTGGCGGAATGGCTATTTTAGGGGGTAAGTATGGATGTATCAAAACAGCAGCTTTATTCCCCCGAATAGGCCAGCAGCAGACAGAAGTTTTAGCAGCAATAACATGATGGTAAGCATGTATGAACATATGCAATCATAATAACATAAATACAGTAATATGCATACACATAATACCCGTTATAGGGTCAAGCAATATCTGAAAACAAGACTTAATATTCACGTTTAGTGAAAATTAAAGACGTGTACAACATTCGAAAGACAAAGAATAGGTAGAGCTGGGGAGGTGGTGGGTGTTCTGAAGCGAACTTGGCAAGCAAAATAGGGGGACTATTTCAAAGAACCTCCTTCATTCAATGGGCCAATGAGGTTGGTGTACGTGTGTCAGCTGGGTGTTGGTCAGTCAGCTGACTGACAGCAATGGGCAGACTTCCGTGGCCTGCCAGAACTAATGCTACGCTTAATTTAAAGAAAACCAAAGAAGTCATTCTATTAATGACATTGTTACTGACTGTATTTCATAATCTGAGAATGAGCCTGTTACCCCAATGGAAGCTCATTGAACTCCTTGGGGGGCCTCGGTAGCTGATGTAAAGTCGGTTGTGGTTGGAGTTTCTCCTCTAAATATGTATACTTTGTACGTGTTTGTCAGCGCCACCTCCCAATCAATTTAGGTATCCTCCCACCATAAACTATTCCTTTCTGCCCATTAGCCAGTGTGCTCTCTCTCACTAGCTGACCTCAGCAGCAGTTTGCACGATATGGCATCATTTAATCCCGTATAGTGTGTCAGGTAGCTGGCAAGAGGTGCCCCCCTATCTACTCCATCTACTATCTTGTTCTCAGATGTCCTCCTTACTGAGTGCCCTCGTTTAGGGACTTTGGTTTGTGTGTGTGGGCCTGTGTGTGTGTCTGTCTGTTTGTCTGAGACAATGAGAGCGTATGCAAATGTATACCATCTACATGCACATAATGTATATTAGTGTGTGTGTGTGTGTGTGTCTGGACTGGAGGAGGCTGGGTTTGAAACACTAGAGTTGTGCTCCCCTGTGCCCCTACAGCAGCTGACAGTGTGATCTCTGACCCCCTCACTCAACACCCTCCATAAGCCTTCTCCGCAGTGCGTGTGTGCACACATGCGAGAGTTTTCAGTTGAATTGACTGTTTGCACTCTGTGGTCGATGCTTACACAAGCAGCCCATACAGAGACCAGCTAAGGTGATTTTTTGGTTTTTTCGTGTCTCTCTTTCGCCGTTTGTCTGTGGAAGCCATACTGTTTGTACATGGCTAAACATGTGCTTGTATGCTCGCATTCGTGGCATTCGTGTTTTATCACAGCGACTAGTCTGTTTACAGCACGGGGGTTTACATTGAAGGTGTGAATCTAGAAGACCCAAGAAGGATGTGACAGACAGACAGGCAGGCAGGCAGGCAGGCAGGCAGCTATTCAGACAAACAGGTGGCAGTCCACCACACCAGAGGCCCACAGAGGCCCCTAACCCCCTCCCCACAGCCCCTGTACTTTACCATCCTGTGGCCCCCACAGTCTGTGCCTCCCCCCCAGTCCTCTAACCTCGCACGTGTTTAGGGCAGTGGTCGGAAAAGTACTCCAAAAAGTCATACTTCAGTAAAAGTAAAGATGCCATTGCTGAAAAAAAATTCACCCTTTGCAATACTACTAGTATTTGGTTTTAAATGTACTTATCAAATTATCAAAAGTATTTTACTGGTAATATATGTATTGAAAGTATGAAATATATTAAAGATCAAAATCTTTACTGTGCATTGAGTCGTTAAGAACAAAATTACATAACAGTCAGTGGAAACCAAAATCACCAACCCATTAAAGGCTGGAAGGCCGGCTCACACCGGAAAAGTAAACAATTGATATCACAGGCTGTTCCAACAGGCTGTTCCAACTTGATGTGACTCATGATGTGTAGTGTGTATGGCCCCCACGTGCCTATATTCATAAAAATTCACCCTTTGCAATACTACTAGTATTTGGTTTTAAATGTACTTATCAAATTATCAAAAGTATTTTACTGGTAATATATGTATTGAAAGTATGAAATATATTAAAGATCAAAATCTTTACTGTGCATTGAGTCGTTAAGAACAAAATTACATAACAGTCAGTGGAAACCAAAATCACCAACCCATTAAAGGCTGGAAGGCCGGCTCACACCGGAAAAGTAAACAATTGATATCACAGGCTGTTCCAACAGGCTGTTCCAACTTGATGTGACTCATGATGTGTAGTGTGTATGGCCCCCACGTGCCTGTATTCACTCCCGACAACATCTGGGCATGCTCCTGATGAGACGGTGGGTTGTGTCCTGGGGGATCTCCTCCCAGACCTGGATCAGGGCATCAGTGAGCTCCTGGACAGTCTGTGGTGCTACTTGTTGGCGTCGGATGCACCGATACATACCGTCCCAGAGGTTCTCAACTGGATTCAGGTCTGGGGAACATGAGGGCCAGTCAATGGCATCAATGCCTTCGTCATCCAGGAACTGCCTTCACTCTCTGGCCACATGAGGCCGGGCATTGTCCTGCATCAGGAGGAACCCAGGGCCCACTGCACCAGTGTAAGGTCTCATGATACCTGGGAGCATAACGTTTACCACGGCGTCTCCAGACTCCGGTCTGTCACATGTGCTCAGTGTGAACCTGCTCTCATCTATGAAGAGAACGGGGTGCCAATGGCGGACCTGCCAATTCTAGTGTTCTCTGGTGAATGTCAATCAATTCGCACAGTGCTGGGCTGTGAGCACAGGTCCCACTAGAGGACGGCAGACCTCATGTTTCTGACAGTTTGGTCAGAAACATGCACACCAACCTTCTGGAGCACATTTTGTAGGGTTCTGGCAGTGCTCCTCATTTACATTTACATTCACATTTACATTTACAGCATTTAGCAGCCGCTTTTATCCAAAGTGACTTACAATCACTACATTTGTCAACAGTTGAACTGGTTAACCACCGGTTCTTGCAGGCAAACAACATTCTCCAAGAATAAGGACAGCATTATGTCATCAGGGTTACTTCACCTTTTTCAGTACATTACTCAATATATATATATATATAAATCATCATTCAGTCCCTAAAAAGAATGAGGCTGATCTAACAGTGGAAAGGAGGATTTTTGCTCCTCCTGTTCCTCCTCACATAAAGGAGCAGTTACCAGTCCTGCTGCTGGGTTGATGCCCTTCTATGACCCTGTCCGGTTCTCCTCGTGTAATGGCCCGTCTCCTGGTATCTCCTCCATGCTCTTGAGACTGTAGGGAGACGCAGCAAACCTTCTTGCAACAACACGTATGGATGATGAATCAGTCAGGAATGATAAGGAGAGAGCAATTGTCTGTGGCCACCACCTGCAAAACCATTCCCTTTTTGGGGGTTGTCTGTTGCCTCTCCAGTGCACCTGTTGTCACTTTAATTGGCAGCAAAACAGGTGACATTGATTCACAATTGCTTATGATTCCTAACTGGACTGATTGATATCGCTGAAGTTGAACTGACCTGGTGTTATACTGTGATGATTACGTGTTCCCTTAATTTTTTTGAGCAGTGTATAATCTAATTGTTGAATAATCCACACACTGGAATGGCCTATGCCTTATACATGATGGTGTCTCAAACCCTGTAGCTCTCTCGTCTGCCTGTGCAAACAAACTATAATTGAACCAATTCTTACTGTTATAATTTTTCATTTCTACCCTCCTAGTGTATGTACACTCTGTTGCAGGAACAGTTTCACTGAATATGAATCAGTTGAACCTATTTATGGCAGCCCTCTGCTGGAAACTTTATGTCACCCTAGTACATTTTTTTCTGTTTGTCTGACGAGGTTGAGGAAGGATAAGATAGGGTGTGTTTGTGTCATTGTGTCAGATGGCCTTGCCTGCAGTACATTTAAAAGTACGGCAGAGCAGTTGACACCCGGCGTCAGACAAACTGTCAGGATTGAAAGTGTCCTTCTACAGGGTGTAACTGCAACTGTAATCTCTCCAGTTGCCACTAGAGGGCATTGATGGTTTAGACATTACTCTGTAAAACCTCCCTGTCATCTGGACTATGCTATTTGGTGAAAACCTTGCATATGTAAAAGTCATCCTACATTTAATTTGTCTTCGTTAGAAGTCTAGGGTCGGGCAGATGTTTAACTCGTAATTGATCACTGACTTTAAAATGTCGTCTGCCAGTAAGCTGTCATGCTAATTAATGTTACCATTTACTGTAGCAAAATGTACTGTATATAAATATTATACATGTCCTACAAGAACATACAGAAGAGTTGCACATAGATGTCAACTTCCCTTGACCCCTATTCACACAACCATCTGTCAGGCAAAGACAACTTAGCAGTCTAACATCAGGACATGTTATGTGGAAAGTTTGATACATAAAGTCTCTGAAATTTCGCAAGCTTAGAAAGAATAAAAAGCACACATGCCTGGGAGCTTTGTATGAATCAATCTGCTGTTAAAATCTTAGAAAAAATCTTAGAAAAGTTACATTCATTTTTAAATCCCATGGTTCCTAGCAGCAATGTCTGAGTCATATCTCAGTCTTTGAGTGCAAGGGGGGGAATTCCTGGGGGGCTTTCTAACACTTGAATGTGAATGGTACTGCATGGGCCACAAGGGGGCAGTATGTATGCAGTTATCACCTCACTGTCACCCCAGGCTGGAAAAGAGTCTCTAGATTCTAAAATCACCGTACCACTAGAATGTGGTGGGTTTTTCTCTGCGTAGGAAAGTGGCTTAGACTTTACATCCACTGACCTAGAAGCCTTTGTCTGTAGGCAACAGTTAGTATAGCAGGTATGTAGGCTCAGGAGACAATATAGCCCACATTGTTTTGTGCTGGACCTCTTGAATTGCTAACACAGGCTTATGGAGGAGAGTGAATGTAACAGAAAAAGAAGGGAAGGGAGCTAGAGCAATTTGTTGCCGAGAGCGAGTCACTTACACCAAATTAATTCAGCTCTTTGCAGTCGCTGCGATTGTTAGATAAATCGATACTTGTTCATTAGCCTGAAGTAGCGTCGAAATGAAACATATCCGGTGTGCTTAGCTTTGTGTGGAGCGAGTGTAGGCCGGTAATGGGCTAATGATGGGGCCCAGCCACACAAGATATCATAGACATCTCCTACCCTGCAGGCAAGGATGGAAATCTAGGGGAAGAATAGATGTAATGATGGGTATTAAATACCTCTTTTGGTGCAAGGTAATCACAGTACGGTAAATCTGCATTAAGCCAATGTGCACAATAGGGGAATCTGTCTGGTTGTGAATTATTTTCCCTTTTCGTTTTTTCCTCCCTTCAAACCCACTCTTTTCCTCCATCTCTCCTTCAGCCCTCTGTCTCCCCCCAAGGTTTGGCCTGGGTCACAGTGGCCTGGAGAGCATACCAAGGCAGGACTAGGCTTGGGCTGAACCCACAGGCAAGGCAGGGTAGGACCTGAGTGAGACTGCAGCTGGCTGGGTTTACGCACAGGGAGTACAGCTACTGTACGGGTTTAGGTCACTATATACAGTCAGTTGGAGGATTGTGGGGGAAACGTGGCCAACATACTCACAAGCCGCAGTCTGGTAAACAAAAAAAAAAACACTTGCTTCTCACGATGAAGAAATTTAAAAGCATATTTGACATTCGCCGCGCAGACAACGGAGTGGAAATTCCATTTCGAAAGAAGGAGCTCCGGCCTGCTGCTTAGCAGCGGGCTACATTTCCACCAGACCATGGTCTGTTGCCTGAGAGGAGACCGGGGTCAGCTTTCATCTCCGTCCACTCACCAATCAGATAAGCACAAAACACACACACAAACAGATAGTTCCATGCAGTCAGCGGTGATAATTAGGCATGTGAGGGACAGAGGGCTGGAATAAAAAATTGAAAGGACAATGAAGGAGCCATATTGATTGGTCCCTTTGAGCCTGCTCAATAAATGATATGTGTCTGTGTTTGGCCTCTGATTTAGTAAGGGCGTAGAAATCAAACACAGGAAAGTGGAGCCATTCATCAGCACAGTATCTCCTTTACAGTACGCCAAGCTCTCTCTGCGTGAGGACCGTGAGTAATTTTAGCCAGTGGACCTACAGCAGTGTTACTGTAGCTGTGGCATCGCCACTGCTCAATAAACTAGCCTGGTCTTAGAAGAGAATCACCCCGGGGCCTTTTAAGATGTGGCGAAGCCATTTAGACCAGTGGAGCGGTGTGTAATTCCACTCCAACCACACAGCCAGAAACGGCCATATTTCACTAGTCCGACTTGGCTCAGCATAGACATAAATACAGCAAGGTCCGTACAGGTGCTACGCCTCAGGTGCCGTCCGGGGGAGCGAGACACTAACTGTAAAGCCTCATTAGCGTGAAGCTCCTGGACAGAGAAACCTTTCATCTGGGTTGAAGTGACACGAGCCTAGTTAGTGTAACCGGAGTCAGAGACCCTTAAAAGCAGGATAAACATGGCCGTCACAGAGTGTGTCTAAAAATTAAAGGCACACCGCTTTGACTTTGACCACATTAGAATGAATCAATCAGCTACAGTGTATTGAACCAGCCCACTCATGTTTACTGAAATTGCCAAAGGTAGTGATTAATAATTATGTAGACAAACACCTAGGCAATCACAGGCATTTGAATTGCTCCACACCCTCTCATCATCTAAACAGCTGCCAGACTGGCTAACTTCCACATGAGACGAGTCTAGAGGTCATTTCCGAGGGTCACTTGGTTTGGCGGCCATGTTCCGAACAGCCTTGTGGATCTTATTTAAAGTGCCAACGTGACTGCTGTGCAGGCACCACTCTTTATCTCTCTGACCCGGCCTGTCTGTGTCTCATCACCCATAACATTCCGCCGGGAGAGGCAGCCTCTCTTAGTTTTCTCAGTTCAGTTGGAACTGCGCTGCTGCTGACCCTAATATTTGAGTTCATACCCATGGTTTTACTGGTAGACCTTTTATAAGGACGGTTTTTTGTCTGGATCCCCCAAGGGGTTGCAGAATGATTTCGGGAGGCCTTAAGATCATTTCAAAACTCTATTTTTTATTACTTAAATAGATCTATACCATGGCAACATTTATAGTATTTTGGCTGAACACAAACATAAGTATAAATCTCTGGCCTCTACTCTTTAATGAATTACTAATTCAAATAATTGTACACAGCAGTGTGGGTCACAATCAGGTTCTTTACTCATTTGTGGGCTCTACCAGGGACAGTAATGTTGATTTACATTCAGTGGATGGAGCTTGTCTCTCCAGGCTGAGACTGGCCACCGCGCTGCTGTTTCAGTTCCAAAGCCCTGAAGCAGCCAGTTGGAACCGGTAGGGGGGGGGCGGTGCGATATGAGCAGAAAGATAAAGCTGGTGGGAATGGAACAAGAGCAAGTGGAGCCAAGGCTGCATGCCCCGCGTCCTGCCGAGACCGGCGAGGCGCTGAAGCCACCAGTGGCATTCTGCATGTGCCTGTGGTCACCAGCTGGGCTGCAAAACAGACAGAGAGAGAGAGAGAGAGTTGGGAAGCAAGAGAGCACACAGATGTGAGAACCAGAAGTACTAGCATGCGTAAGACATGATGCATTTCACATTTGAGTTGGCCCCACTTCTTGGTTGCGTCATAGCACCCGCAAAACCTCGCCCGTCTCTGTGGGGGCAGGAGTAGAGAAGGGGTGAGAGCCTAGGAGCACTGCAGGTGGAGGAGTCGAGGGGAGTGGGGTCAGCAGGGGGAGAACTCGAGGGCAGGAGGGGCTCACACTCTCCGATCTTCAAACCAAAACAACAGTGCTTTTCTTTTTGTGATCAATTACACAAATAAAGGAGTGGCCTTTTAATGTTGATGGTTAGAGAATGTGTGTGTGTGTGTGTGTGTGTGTGTCTGTGTGTGTGTGTGTGTGTGGGGGGGGGGGGGTATCGGTGAAGGTTATCTTTTACATGGTTCTTTTAATGCGTTCACGGAAAACACCGAAATACCAAGGAGAGAGGAAGTTGAAGAGAGGGAGGGTGGGGGGGTAGAAGTGGAGACAGAAGAAGAGACAGAAGAATGATTAGTACAGTGTTTGAGCTTGCCTGCCCTGCGAATGACCTGCGTGATGTGCTCGCAGCTCATTGCGCTCAATATATACTGTCGATATAGTCTTTACGGCGTAGCTGCTAAAGCTAAATAATGTTGAGACGCTCCTGCAGATAGAGCAGCCTTATAATTTGTACTTTAATCCACAACATGAATCAGAGACAATTTGTCTCCACCCTGTGTTTCTATTTCACCTCTATCTCTCTATTGTCTTCTTTTTCATGAGTTTAAGGTCTGTGCATGCACACACGTGTCGTTTGGCATATGTCGGGGCTGTGTTTTGTATGTGTTTGTACGCATTCCTTTATTTACATTCTGAAAGATGCCAATTTTGCTTGTTTTTCTTTTCATTCATTTATGTATTATTTGTTAGTTTTAGAGACATTTGGACGCTGAATGTTAGCGCAGAGAGTGGCTGCTAAGCCCCGTGTGTGAGAACAGCCTGGCCTTTCAGAACAAAGCCCGCGGTTCAGAGCTTTTTAACATGTCCAAGTCGTGCTCATAAACCTAGCCGGCTAAAGCCTTCCACTCAAAACCCTGCCGTGTTCCCACTGCTAGCCTCACTCGTGACTTCATGCCCTCTCCTTCCAGTGGGCCGCCATGGAAGAATGTACTGCTGTATTCCATTTTACGATGTTATGACTCTAGTGTCGTGGGTTCAGGGAGAGACGTGTGACTGATGTCAGTGTCTGGGTGAATATGTTCTTTGTAAAGCCTTTGTTTTGGCACCAGAGGCTATTTCTAAATGTCTGTGTGTGTGTGTGTGTGTGTGTGTGTGTGTGTTTGTTGGTGTGTGTAATTACATTATGCATGTAATTTATACGTGCACAAGACAGGAGAAGAGAAAGAGAGCGATAAAATGGAGAGACATGGTGACAGAATGCATGTTCATACTGTGTAAGAATTTTCCATCCTTAAACGTGTCAACAATCTCTCCTTCCGAAAAACTCCCACAGAAAATGCAGGCTTCATTTGCATCAAAACTATATAAAAGTATATGGAAAGGGAATGTGTGTGTGCGTGCGCGTACATGCGTGCGTGCGTGCGTGTGTCTGTGTGTGTGTGTGTGTGTCTCAGGTAAGACACAGAGTGAGAAAGTTCCTTGACCTCCTCATGCTACAGCCTCTGGGTGTCCCTGTCGGCTTAAGGGGCTTATCACCTTCACCATCATTAGTGGTGTGTGTGTGTGTGCGCGTGTGTGTGTGTTTCCGTCTGTCTGCCCTGGACAAAGGGTTCAGGCGTGCACGGGCAACATGTGGTTTCCTCAAGTGTGCTGTGGTGAGATTTACCAATACACGGGATATGAAGTAAATATGGGACAGTGGGCTGTAGCTATGCCTTTGAAGCCCAGCTGGATGATGACGGATAACGTAACTATGTCACAAAGTGATTGAGAGACGAGTACAGAGGTTCTACAAGAGAAACACCTGGCCCCACACAACAATACTCCTATACGGTATAATTACTAACTAGCTACTGTATTGTGAAAAGGGTTCTGTACAGAAATTTTACAGTTTTTTTTGTGTAACCCAAAGGAATTATTGTGACCACTATAAAAAATTGAGAACCCTATGGTTTTAAAGGTTTTCCTTCAACCTAAATGTTCCTTTTATAGCATGCATTTTTGGGTTTTGCTTGGTACCCATTTTCAGTTCAGTGTGTATACCCAGATATTACATTAATATCGCCTGTAGTTATACTTAGCCCCGAAGAGATTAACAGCATCGGTAATGTTGCTGGTTTGAAACTTTTCCGGCTATTTCCGTGGCCCACATACTGAATCAAAACACACCTTGAAGACTACCGCTGTGATGACCCCAGAAGTAAGTTTTACCTGGCTCGTCTGTGAATAATTCAACACAGCCAGGTCATGCCCACTGCAGCTGCCTGGTGGTGGCACAAAGGAAGGCAAGGTACATTAATCACGATGAACCACCAATTTCCTTCTCACCAAGACCAGCTCTAATTCAGCGCTCATCTCAGATGAATTACACAACACACTAAAACAGTTTGCTTTGTAACCACCTGGCGCTTTTTTTTGAGGAAGCAGGATAACTGGGTCAAATTAAATGAAGAAATGTTGCTGCCGAATACTGACTTTTAAGATGTATTTTTTTAATCACTCACTAACAGAGGTGGACAAGCCAGTTCTAGAAAGTAGAGTTCCACCCATGTACTAAACCAGTTTATCTGGGTACGATACAGTACGGTTTGTCCCCATGGGGAAATTAATTTTGGCTCTTAGTGTTGCTGAAATTTTTTTTTTAAAAAGCGCTTCCCTGCTGGAGAGCCGTGGTAGTGCATGGTCAGGATTTATAGTTTCTGGACCTGGTTGTCCACCAAAAATCCAATCGATCAGCGAATATGACCCAAACCATCCCATTAAATACCTTTTTAAACCTTAAACCTTTTACACGCATCACACACACAAACATGCTAAAAAAACAGTTGAACACTGCTTCTATGATCCCTATCATAGTGAGTTGGAGACAGACTGTAGGGTTTCTAGTATAGCTGCACAGGTGGCCCAACCTTCTGATTAGCAGTGTTTAGTAATAGACAATTCGCTGACAGATGCATGTACACACATGCTCACATACAGGCCAACCACACACACACACACACACACACACACATCAACACCTAAGTTAATTATCTTGCTTTACTCCCCAGACACATATATACACCTCTGTCTCTCATGCACACACACACACACAGTTTACTGATATTTCTCATTTATCTGCGGTACATTAGCAGAGACCTTGCTTTATAGGGAGTTTAGCTCTGGTTTATGGCTAAGCCTTGAGGTGGTGACCTTCGATGGAGGACATTATGCAATACTCCCATACTCTTCTCTTCCCATCTCATACCGTTGAATTGGTGGAGATGGTTGGGTGCTACTTCGCTATTGTTACACTCTTGTTTTAATCTTTACAAATCCCTATAACCACAGAACATTGTTTAAAATGTGCTGAATGTATCTTTTTTTTCCTCTAAGTTCCACCATAAAGTACTTGTTGCTATATAAACAAGTAACAGTGTTGCATTAATAACATGGAAGAAAAACTACCTTAGTTAGAAACACATAAATTTGTATGTACCCCATTATTTTAAAGTATTTTTAAGTATTTAATTATGTTTTTGTTAACCCGTACACTGTTACAAAACCTTTCATTCTATGAAACCAATCAAACTAAAGTATTATAGTATAATGTAGGTAAGGTGCACTCTAGTTATAATGGCATATGGGATATCCTCTCCTATTTTTCCTTCCAGAAGCGCTGTCAAGCCTCGACTACACCCTCTTGCTTTCAAAAGAATATTAATCTGTTTCAAGGATTTTTCAGGCTCTGTTATTTTTAATCTGGAGGTGGGGTGGGCCACTTGGTTCAGTCATTAAACATCAAAGCCATGGCTCAAAGGAATCATCACCCCGATAATCTGTTACCCTGCTAGCAGGATACAGCATCTAGAAGAAGTCAAGAAGGAATGATGTAAAACAATAATATGTTACAAAACATCTTAGTTTTGATGTGGGAGAATTTACCTATATGTTATTACAGAGAATTTGTTGAGGAACTTGTAAAAGTTGAACATGTACAGTAAATCATAATATAGAATAAGGCTAATGGCTTATGCTTGTTTCATACATCTGCTCACATCTGGAGTTGGAAATCTGGTGCTGCTCAGACGGTCGAGAAGAGAAAGAGAGAGAGAGAGAGAGAGAGATTCTGTGTGAATGTTTGATGAACTGCAAATTAGTAATCTAATGCAAAAGTAAAGCGCTATATAGAGGGCAATTATCTATGGTTAGACAAGCCCTCTCTCTCTCTCTCTCTCTCTCTCTCTCTCTCTCCTGGTAATTAAGTCCCTGGTGAGCTGTGTGCTCTTGTTAGCCCTCCACTTGCAGCCATTCGGTCAGCTCACAGCCAGAGGGAACCTTCTTCACCAGGACCCGGTCTCTGCATCATCAGGGTGAACACAGTCCTCACCTGGCTTTCCCATAAAACTGAAAACTTTAAAACACACACACACACACACACACACACACACACACACACACACAATATTTGTCTCTCAAGAGGTCTTAGCTGCCTATATTTGTTAAGTTCCAGCACACAAACACAGACTCCCAATGATAGTGGTTCTCACACTTATTTGGTCAATTATTTTTCAAGCCCAAGGACATCTCTACCGGACGTTTTTCAAAATACATATATAGCTATAGAAGGGGGTGGGGGTGGGAGGGCAGTGCCAGCTGTAGAGACCAAAGTTCTGCCCAGACTGTAGTCTTTCTTTTTTTTGGAGTACCCGCAGTGTTCATTCAGTCAGTCAAGTCTTATTTACGTATTATTTATGTATATATCATGTTTAGAATTTAGATAGATAGATCAACTTTATTTTTATTCTTTTCTATACCAATCCTTGCATACAACTGAACAAAATGTAATATATACATACAAGCATCGCAGATGGCTCGGTATACATACATATTTAAAGGGTAGTAATAGAAAAGGACAGAAATAAAAGTCAGGTAAGTAATAAGTATATTACATCACAGACAGAAGCCTGTCATGTTTTACCATGCACTGCTGATTTTGTGCTTTTGAAGTTGAACTGGAGGAAGGGGATTATGGGTAGAAATGTGCTGATACGGAACATTATCGGTCTAAAGCAATCAGCAGTCTTATCGTAACTTCTAATGTCTGTCCCGGATACAGCTAGAAATCTACAGCACAGAAATGATTACTCTTATCAGGTAATAGTCTCTGGTCTCCCCTTATGGACTGCCATGTCCCCTATCCTGTATCAAACATACCCGGTGATGCAGTCCTAACGGTCGATGTTCCCGCCAAATGCACCCTTTGACGCTTTTCTTTCATTAGCATCCCATCTGATGAGGCTATAGCTAGCTTTGTGCCAAAGCTGTTATCATTAGCCAGGCCTTGATACAGACAGACAGGCTTCCTGAAATACAAGATCCAGCGCTCAGCTGTTACTGGAGGGCTGATTGACTTCTTCAATAAATCTTTTATGTCAAGGGAGGGAAGCTGAAAGTCCAAAGGACATCGAGTATATTCCCCCGCAGACAAGACGTGATTCCAAGCGGCAGGTGCAATTGAAAGCTTTGTTTGTTTTCACGGCAGACCGTAACAGTGTCTAGGCACTCCAGAAAAGACAAACAGCAGGGAGTAAAAAAGTATTAGGTGGAATTCATACTTTTATAGGGTCTCTGTTAAGTGCTGTTTCACCCAGATGAAGACACTAGATCTTATCAAGCACTAGACTTTAACGCTTTTATGATTGCTACTCATATTCACGCGCCAATATACATATGTGCCGCACACATACACTCACAAATATGTGTCTGTGCACAAGCAGTCGCCTACGCATTGCGGATACACGTGCATGCGCACACACTCGAAGTGGAGATGAAGCCAGTTTAGAGGATTGGCTTCTCTGACTCAATCTGCCTTTAATGTATTTGTGTGTGTGTGTGTTTGTGTGTACTGTATGTGTGTCTTTCTGGGGCGATGTTCAAATCTCTTTGCTTTCAGCCTGCTCTGTGTGTGTGTGTGTGTGTGTGTGTGTGTGTGTGTGTGTGTGTGTGTGTGTGTGCATAACATTAAAATGCATCAGTGAGACTGAAAGAAAGAATGAGTACATACTGTCGCTTCTGCCTTTTTAATAGGTTTGGGAGTACATATACTTTCTCTGTAAAGGAGGGGTCATTTTAGAGCAGCATCTGGGCTGCTGGGAAACTGCAGGCTCCCCATTCTTGTCCTAAGTTTTTTTCTGTTGTACTCTATACAGTCAAATAGGAAGCAAAACTTTGCTTACCAGTTCTAAATACTAATGGAAAATACTAATAATCTACTTGCTCAAAGCTCCTCACTGCCATTCGAATATATAATGTATACTACTGTCTTGTAGTATTGCATTGCATTAGGTGTACTGTTTTACTGTGAATTTTATTCATTAAACTTTAACCAAAAACTATGTTCTGTGACAAATCATTAACAATATTAACCACAGAACTCATTTTAACATATTATCATTATGGTGCATGGGCTTATCTGTTTACCCTAATGTTTGAGTTCTGCAAACTAATCTCACATCTCTCCCCTGTCTTATTTACAGCTACGCACGCAAAGTGGTAGGGAATGGTTTGCACGCCCAGCGGCATAACCCAGAGGTCAAAGTCCGCCCCAACCCGACTCTGGACAAGGTCAAGGAGAGGTTGGAGCTGTTCAACCAGGTAAGTCCTCGGTTGCATTGTATGTATTTTAGCCAAAAATGTTCTGCGACTCATGTGCTTCATCAAGTATAAACTGTCACATCCTTAGTCAGTGTCACATCAGTATCAGATATAAATCCTCTGAAATCACCTAATATCAGGTCATCTAATGGCTTATGTAGTTAAGGCTCAAACCATATAAATGTGGTATGAGTGAATAAACACTAGTACTAATCGTCATGCTCTTGAATTAATGGATAAAATAGAGCAATAAGGAACTTATTGAGTGATAAAGCTGTTGAACCACTCACTTTTCTCAGAACCGAAGGCCTGTTTTGAGTCGAGAGGCAGATATTCAAACATAAGCAGAAAAAAAGAGAGGGGAGGCTGGCAAAAGAGAGAACGATTGTGCGTAGAATAAATGGATGGATGAAAGAAGGGGGGGGGGGCAAAAGGTCACGAGTGAATGACAGAGACGAAGGCGACACAAGCCGCATCAAAGTGACACTGTTTGTCATGTAGATGGGCTTCGCGGCTGAAAAGGCCTGGGAAGAAAGGGGGCATTTCACAGTGTCCCTAGAGGCCATTTGAGGAGACAAACGGACCCCAGATTGCGTTTCCCTCCGCCCGCCTGCCCTTTTGTTGCCCTGAAGATGATGCCAACAGCACACTGGCCACCTCGCCCCTCTCCCCAGCTCTATATCTCTCTTTTTCTCCTTCGTTCATTGCTTCATTATTGCTGGATTATGCTAAAATGACTTTCTCTTGCTGTCTCCAACTCGCTCACCTTCGTGTTCTCTCTGTTATTATTTGTCATTGCCTCTTGAATCTTTTGTCACCAGTTTTCTCGTTTACTGTCGATATATCCTTGTCTACTTGTGAGCACACATCTCTCTCTCTCTTTGCGTATATCTGGTATCCTTGGTGTATCTCTCCCCAGCCTGTCCACCTGTCAGCCACTGACGGCTCCACATCACTGCTGTCAAACCTTTACATCCCGCCACAAAGTGCATATGGCGGGCACCGAGTGTGCTGTTGTCATGGGAACTACACAAAAAAAATGTCATGTTGACATTTACAGAGTTAAAAAGCGTACCTTGATTTTTTTTAGCCCAGGAGACAGAGCTGGGCAGGAGGATGTGTGTGTGTGTGTGTGTGTGTGTGTGTGTCAGATAAGAGCATAGCGCGGGATCGGCCTGCTGTTTAATCTGGCAGCCTGTCTGATACGCAACCAGCATAGCAAGCATCCACACTGCACTGTGCTCACACATACCGCTTTCAAAATTTCCCTTTCACACACAAATACCAGACTTACAGTATGTGTGTATAAAGTTCTTACCACTTTTAGACACACACACGTATGCATTCAAGTGAGGGTGTTGCACTAAATATATTCTCTGATTTGGTGGAATTAAATTTAAGGTAAACGGAGTAAAACCTTTATCAACCACATTGTATAAAATTTGTCTGTTTAAAAATACATGTTTCTCTTTTATTAATCTTATTGCACTTATTTTATTTTTAAGGTTTTCTGATGGAATTAGTTGTACAGACTCAAGACTAGGTGGTTGAAAATAATCTGACTCCTCCACTTGTCTACTCGTGCCTTTTTCATACATGCAAACAAACACACAGTTTGGGAAATTAGCACTATAGACCCGTATGCTAACATGCTACTTTCCAGCATGTAGCTACTTTCGTTATAAGGTCCTACTCTCTTTAAAACAAACACTTTCTCCTGTAGAAAATGTACTCTGAATGTGAGGGTCACCTCCCCTAGAGGGGTTGTGGGATGGGGGGGGGGGGGGTTGCAAGATGACACCCTTGTCACTACTTGCACTGAATGTACAATTTTCAATAGATTTTTTTGGGGGGGGGGAATTTCATACCTGCTGCTGTACGAAGATACTCACACACAGATTTGAGAGACAAACCCTGTAATCCCCTGGCTTGCTATCAAACAAATTGATGAATAAGTGGAAAAGTCAGACTTCCAGTATTCCTGAGTGTGTCATCTCTCTGGCTGTAAATATCGGTAATATGGACAGAAAATGTTTCCAAAGGGAATTTTTTTTCCCAGCCACCGGTCCCAGCTGTTTTTGGGTGTGGATTATGTTACAATGGTCTATCTTTTTCCATGCACGCATTTATACCAGATCGTTTGTCAAATTGTCATTATTTATTCACACACTAAAACAGCGTCATTAGACAGTGAAAGGGAAGATGGTGGTTGCTTGGTAGGAAAGAGATCAGGGATTATTGTTTTGCTGTTTGTGTGACTAACAAGGTCGACTACCGCTCTGTCTTGCTTGGTCCTATAGTCGGGCCAGGTCCGTCCCTGGTGAAGACGCATGCACTTTTGCATTCCCAAGGGTCAACAGCGCGCATTCACTGCAACAGATTGACAGCGTTTCTGTCTTCTACCGAAACTGGGGAAGGTTATGTAAGGACATTATTAAGGCTTCACAATTTACAGCCAATCTGGGCCAGGCCACGCCTCTGCCTGTCATGTCAGTAAGGCTCTTAAGCGTTTGAGCGCAGGCCAGGGATGAGGAGAGTGTATGGGCTGAGTTGGCAGCCAGTCACAGGGAGGGGACAGATTCTTTCCGCTTGAGGGAGAGGATGGAGCTGGCCTTCACAGAAGCTCGGCTCAGCTTTATGTCGCCACTGGTTGCTGCTGCTGCCGTGGCAACCACACAGCAACAAGTCTCCACGAGCGGGCCTCTGTCAGCCCCGAATGAGAAATGCACCGTCATCCGTAGGTTCTGGGTTGAAAGGGACCCGATTTGAAGGTCCTGAACCGTCAGAAATTACACAAATGACAAACAGACAGGGTCTGTTTACCCTTAGTGGGTTGGTGTTTCATTCAACCAAGCCTTTTCAGTAAAACTAGATACCAAAGGTTATCTACAGCGAGGATTATTGACTTCTGTGGCTTTCTGTTGGTCTGTTTAATGCTTGGGTAAATATTAGGAAAGACGGGAGGGGCTGGTGGCCCTGTGAAGCAGATTTATTTCTGGAAAGTGGATGATTCATGTGGATGACTCAGGTTCCAGCTGAACTTTGTCTCATATGTTTCAATAAAAGATAGATCTCTGTAAAAGTGTTCAGTAAGAGATTTGAAGTGAATCTAAACACACAACTTTTCACAAATTCCTCTGGCTCTCATACAGGATTCTATATTATGGAGACCAACATTGACAAACATGTGTGTGTGTGTGTGGGTGTGTGTGTGTGGGTGGGTGGGTGGTGACAATGAATGTCCCATATAGAATGCACCATGGAGGTGTACCATGTCATGGGGGGCCCCTCAGAAACTCTTACCCCACTGCCCAAGGGCCATCAGATGCTCTCTTTGAAGTGTCACAACAGCTCTCTGTACTTCCATTGAAACTGATCTAGAATAGCATGTCTTCTTCTAGCCAATGTAGTGCTTCACTGTTGTACACTGTAACATTATGGCAGTTGGCTGAAGACCTCTGTATTCAAAGTTCTTCTTAAGTTGAGGTAGTTTCACAACCAGTGTTCACAACACACCGATTGGAGAAAGTTTCTTTGTATTTTTTTAAAGTTCTACAAGTTTTTCTGATGAATTGGGCTTCTGTTCCTGGGATGATGAGGATTAGGCATATACGCCTTTTTGAGGCCTCTTTGTATAGACACATACAGACAAGCAGTATGCTGTGGCCCATGAAACATTGCCATCGGATAGCAATGCTAAGGCATGTACCAGCTTAGCAAGCAGGGGTAGGCCTGTTTGCTGTACCATTGTTGACAAGACTTCTTCAAGGCATGACTCAGATCTGAGTCATGAAAAGGAGATTTTATGGTAATTATCCATGCATCTTGGCTGTTAAAGCCATATAGCCCAGAGGGTGTCTAGCATCAATATTTGTTTCTTTGTGAGCTTGTCGGTCATGTCTTGGGATCATTTTGCAATCATAAGTCCAAGTTAATTACCGTCGGCACATTCACATGCAATGTGCACATCAACAGATCCGTGAAAAAGACAAACTGTGGTTACCTTTTGATCACAGGTTCTTATTTTTTTAATTTAATTTAAACCCCAAAAAGTAGTTTAAATTATGTACTGTACAGTACAGGCATTTGCCTGTACATCTTAAATGCAACAGACGTGATTTCAGAGGCATACAGAAGCATAAAAACTTTTTGGGAGATTTCAGTGAAACTTTCTGTTGAGCCATATTCATTTTTTTTACTTCTTTCACATTCTAGTACCTAGATGGAAACCCTGCTTTAGTCTGCTTATGCCAAAGTACACTATCTGAGAAATTTGAATCCAGTCCAGAACGTTCTTTCTGCTGCCGTAGACTTTTATTAATTGCTCTCTATAGTGAAAGACTGTGTCCAAATATGAAGGCATTATACAGTACACCATTAATCCATTTAACCAATACATCAAATCCCATAAGACGGTTGGCAACAATGGGTGAGTGAGTGTTAGTTATCTGTTGTTGTTTGTCCACACAGCATTTTCTGTCTGCCTCTGTGTTTCTATCTGTCTATTACTTGTCTTTCCTGCTAACTAACACACACTGACTGTATTCCTTTCCCTGGCCGAATTTGACCAACCCTGCCTGCCCTTGATGAAAAAACAAAATACCTTCGCCAGACAATATCTTAGAGATTCAAGCACTGCTTTACACTCACCCATTTGATAATATTCTCATTGTCTCAAGTGGAATGTGTTTTCCCAGTGCTCTGTAGGCTATGCTGGATACACACGTCCTCTGTCAGCCTTGTCTCCAAACTCTGTATGGAGGGGATTGGTTAGTCCTGGCCCTATGGGATTTAGTATGAATAAAATACACACAGGAATTTAGCCCTCGGTGCTCCCAAACCAAGCCCATCATCTGTCTGAAGAATGCTTTTGAAAATAGACAGAGAGAGAGAGGTGGGCAGCTGGCAGGGAAGGGCTACACAATATTGCATATTTTGACAGTAGATAGAAGTTTTATGAGAACACTGGATTTGTCCTCAGATGCAGGAGGTCACCGTATTGTTTTGATTTTCACCTGCCTACAAATCACTAATCTCTTCTTTCATCTGTGTCTATGCTGCCTGCTTATTTCTTTACGACTGTACATATTTTATATTTAGTTGGAACCGGAGGTCGGTGTTGATCTCTGTGGCAGCAATTTCACACCTTGTAGGCTGTTCAACCACGTTCTAGCTAACGTGATAACGGGGGGGGGGGGGGATTCTATGTTGCCGCTGTGCAGAGGTGAGCAGTGGAAGTCTGTGGCTGTCTTTTGTGGGCATTCAATGAAATCGGACCATTGGCTAAAGCCTGTAACATTGCAGTTAGAGCACAGTGAAAACACAGAGGGGAGGGGGAACGTTTTATACCACTAGAGCAGATAAAGACACTTCATGGAAACAGGTTTTGGGATTTATCGTGGCATTTTGGACCCAGGAAAGAAGTTTAACTATGTTATGTCATGTTTATGCATAATTATTTGTGAACTGAAAAAGACTGATACACTGTCTAAAAATTGTATTTATATTTTCTTTGCATTGTCTATCAAGCTACCTTTTTTAATTATATAAACAAGCGCAACCAGTGCAGACTGAATTACTGCTGGCTTTGTTTGCCTTAATTACAGAGCAGATGTTTTATATCCAATGAATAAGTGGAAGGTTTGTATTTTGTGCATTAACATTACCAAGTAAATATTTAAAAAGCATTTATATGCATCTGCAGCTCCAATATAAAAGCATTAGGCCAGCTTATCTGGAGGCTCACTTCCTACATAACCCTATTTTAGTAATCCTATTTAAATAAACCAAGTGTTACCTTGGTTTATTTATAGTTAAAAAACGGTAGTGTCTACCAATGTACCCACAATCCCTCAATATATCATACACACTATGCTCTACCATGCCCTCTTCAACATGCAAATGAGTCTCGGTTTGTACGGTTCAGTGGAGTTGCTCTTTGTCTCAAGGCACCTGCATACAACTTGGTGGATTCCAGGCTTTTATCAATGTTTTCCTTCTTTAGCTTAACTGAACACAGTTCAGGAATTATAGTGCAAATCAGATAAAGATATTTACAGAATTCATCAGGGCAGGCCCTTTAGGAATGGGGAAAATATATGAGTAAACAGAGGTTCACGTAAACACTCTTGAGCAGGTTTCATTTCACAACTGCACATACCTATAGACTACTGTACATGTACTGTGTATTATCATGTATTATCAGAGAGTTCACTTGAGCCAATGACTGAACAATATTCAGCATTGTTTCAGATGCCAGAAAGACGAGCTGGAGTCTTGTTGGAACAGAGAGTCTCTCTCCTGTGTGGCATGTGAGGAATAAAGCCAGATATTAGCCTCGTGCCATGTACAGTTCTAAGAATGTTTACGATTTAATGCAACCTGCTTGAATGCACTTGCCACACATTGGACCTCACACAGGCTGTTGTTTTTGAAAACACCAAATGACGAGTTAAAGCTTCAATTCTCTGCCACATTCATCATATTAGTAACTACAAATTTATGCTAGTTTTATAAATTGACTGGTTTGGTATTAGTATATGTTAATGCCAACATGTAATGTACAAACTAGACAGAGTTACAACAGCCTCTACTGCAAATAGAGAAATGAAATACATTGTATGGGTTATTGTTTCAGAGACTCATTGAAATCCAAAGTCCTCCTCGCCACACAACCCAGCAGATATAGGCAGAGAGAGAGGCCACCCAGAGCATATTAGCATAGAAAAGTGTTTAAGATTTTTGCTTTTCCACTCTGTTGTAAAAATATCATGATATAGTTGAAAGAGGGGGTTGAAGCTAGAATGAACAACATAAACGCTTGCAGCTTTGCATTTAGTGTTCCCACAATGCAGTCAAAACAAATTGTCAATTTCACCACAATGTGAATGTGGTTTTGACAGCGACAGCGTCTTAATTGATTTTGTCTCCAATTAACATGCTTTTAAGACAGCTGGGCCAGGTGGCGTTGTGTTTAACCTGCCCAAAATGACACAGCTATCAGCTTTAAAACCCAGACTGGCGCAAGCATTTTTTCATGAACTCACTCAATGTTTATCACATAGGATTTTAATTCCGGGATACAATATAAAAGGTTAAGAAGTTAATAGGAAGTTAAGAACCAGGGATTATTTTTGCCAAATGTTCTCCTTTTTGACTCTATCTCTCTCTTTCTGTTCTCACTGGGCTCCATTCCTCCCACCAATATATTACTTAGGCTATCTCCCACTTGCACAGTTTCACTAAAATATCTGCATGAGGAAGATTCAATATGCATTCATTAAAGTTAATCATGAGCATTAATTGAATTGGTATTGTAGTTTTTATTTGATGAATTCAATATTTGATTTAATGTTAAAATTAAGATTTAGTGATTATACAGCTGCAATATATCAGCCCTATCTGTAATTCGAATTAGCACAATAGCTTCATGGAAAATGTAGAATTGGATTGGATTGGATTGGATTGGATTGGACATATCAGAAATTAGGATTTTTAGGAGGTATTAACCAGGCTAGAAATAACCAGTAATTCCATGACATCTGAGCTATGTTAATACATCTGTTGTCCAAGTTAACAGTTATCCAATTCCATGGCAGGAAAGTGGTATAATCTGTCTATTCTGAGCTAACCTCAGAAACAGGTGCACATCAGAGCACAGCATGTTAAAGTCTCTTGCTCAGAACATGCGGGGCTAGTACAGGGCAAACAATGGGGGCAATGTAAGCCCCAATCCGTGTCGATAAAACCCATTATCGTCACCAGCGTCTAATATTGCATGCTCCACCATCTAATCTGTTCTTATGTACCACGCTGTTCAACCTGAGCCAACCTGAGCCATTCAGCTATTGTCAGTGGTGTTCTCTTTTGCGGTAAGTATAAGTGATATGTTTTACCTGGTTTCCCTGATGGGCCCTCTCAAGTTTCATGAAGTCAAGCAGGGCTTCAGTTAGCAGTGTGTAATGGTTGTACATGTCAACTCATTACACTGTGGGATTATATTCGTCTCTAAGTGAATGAGGGTGAAGTTACAACAGATACAAATGAGATGCATGGCCACGGTAATGGGTTACAATATCTACGCTACCCTCTTGAGTTGGGCTAATTCTGCCATTTATGTTCAGCTCCCCTTATCGCATGTGATTACCACAGGAGAAATGTGTAGAATGCCAATCCCAGCTAAACTTATTTTTCTATGAGTTTGACACCAAGGAAGCTTGTGGAATACATAACTGGAGTTACATAACTGGCGGCCAGGTGTTGTGCGGCTGGCTGTCGCCAGTGGCTATTGAAAAACATTATTTTGCCTTAAATTTAAATCCTTGACCGTCTACCCAATCTCCCTTTTAATAAATAGTGTATTCCCTGTTTAGCCTTCAGATAATATCCAGACTGCAACTACAATATTAGCAACAACAAAAAAGTTCTGTTATGCTTCTACAGTAACTGGTGTTAGGTCACCTTTGCTGTCAGGAAGGCGGTAGAGTCTAGCATTAACAGCAGTGCTATCAGCTGTATCCCACCTACAGTACTCCTGTATAGGTTCTACCAATACCAATATTAGAAAGTTAGCCGGCGATAATATAATTGATTTATGTGTCAGACTGGTCCCAAATGTACAATTCATCATGGGTCATCATGGCGCAGGGCTTATCTGGTAGATGAATCAATGTCAACACAGCAGGGTAACCACCTAATTTTAGCCCTCTAGTCCGTGTATGTGAAGGTCACCAGTGATTGAGCTTATAAGAAATTTCATGAATGTGTAATTGTCAGGGCCAGGCAGGGGAACTCAAGACGCAGACACAGACAGAAATTGAATAAACAGGAGTTTATTGCAGTACAGGCTAGGGGAGGCAACAGGAGAACGTCCGGGACCAGGCAGGGGTTCGTTAACGGACAGGCTAAGCATCGGGGTGACAGTAATGTAAGGGGCAAGCAGCAGAACTCCAAGAACCGGGCAGACAGTAGACCAGGCAAAGGCACAGATGAGGAATGGGCAGAGGAGTCCTGGGAGAGAGGGAAAGAGAGCGAGAGAGACCGCGGTTGAGCCGTGACAGTAATGCTGTAGCGCGTGAATGATACAGTATACAGAGTGTGACTAAGCGTTTATCTGCGTTCATGGACAGTCCACACATTGAAAAGGAGCCACATGTGCTGTCCTCCCCTAATCAGGTAGCCCAGGCTATGACTCACCTCCAGAGAGGCTTTGTTCTTGCATAAGGAGAGCTATTTCTCTGTGTTGCGGGAAGAATAAAGAACTCCTCGATAGTGAAGGACTCCCCATTATGGATGGACTAACAGGTGGTCCAATTAGCGGGGCCCCTGCTGAGGCAGGCGAGCCACTGAGGGTTTGATTGGAGGGGCAATGTGTTGCTATCGTAAGCGCTAGCCTTTCATGTTGCTGATGTCCAAGGTAGCAGAGCTTCAAACAGAATGGTGGTTGTGGTATATTGCATGGTGCCTTCACCTAAAGGTCAAGGTGATGATGAAAGGGAAAAGCAAGGGGGGACGGAAAATGGTTGCTGATGTACATCGGTGCCATTCAAGTAAGACAGTCTGAATCGAATAAAAATGAATAATACATGTGCAATATGTATTACAAAGAGTAATATGGATGGATATGCTGTGCACTATTGATCGCTCGTGTGTCATCGCTTGTGTGTTGCCGACAGTAATTGATGTGTCAGCTCTATTGAAGTGATGTGTTGGGGCAATACCTTTAACACAAGGGACAGTATGAACTATGATGTGCCCCTGGGAACATTGAAGACACACAAGAAAAATTTGCTAATGTTCTTATGTTGGTAAGTTTTTTTTTAACAATTTTGTCAGTTGATATGTGACTGAGGTCATATAATTTTAAAGTGTTAACGGGTTCTGTCTGTTGGTGTTTAAGAATGTAATATCTGTGAAATAATATTTGTCTCATTATCTATGCTATCCAGGAGACCCAGGAGAGTTTTCCCAGCCTGGGACAGAGGGGGGGCTGGGACGAGCTAGGAAGTGGGGAGACAGAGGAAGGGAGCGCCACAGACTGTGACGATGAAGACGGATGTCAGGCCTCGGGAGACGGAAAAGACAAGACCTGTAAGTTACACACACACACACACACACACACACACACACACACACACACACACACACACACACACAC
>JAOEHI010005453.1:7497-36811 GCA_025447815.1 Percopsis transmontana | reverse complement strand
CCCCCCCCCCCCCCCCGGGCGCGGGCGGGGGGCGGGGCGGGGGGGGGGGGGGGGGGCCCCCCCCCCCGTACGAGGTGTGCTGTTGTGGTACAGTAAACAGTTTCCTGCCAGAGAGAGAGGGGGCAGGCTTGTTGCAATCGGAGAGCCTTTCCCCAGCTGAGCTCTCTGACTGAGGGTTTCGGGCCACGGTTCTGACAGCAGCACACCCTGGGAGAAGAAAACATGGAGGGGATGTGAATTTTAAGAAAGATTCTTTTTCTTCCCATCCTGTGTGCATACTGTGTGTGTGTGTGTGTGTGTGAGCATTTGGACAGGGCTCTGAGATGATTTCCATAGTTTGAAATTATTTAATCATTTGTACTATCTTTGATAAAGTATTTTCCCAGATGGTGTTTATGGTTGGTTATGTGTTTGTTAGGTGAATGTCTTGGCGAGGGTTTGCTTGTGTGGTTACATTTTTGGTTCGTAGCTCACAAATACTTGATCAAGTGTCTCTGTGTGTGTGTGTGTGTGTGTGTGTGTGTGTGTGTGTGTGTGTGTGTGTGTTTGTTAGCATCTTCTGTATACAGTATGCCACTCTGTACTTGGCGTGGCTGCTCATAAGGGTTGTCCTCCTAATAGACCATATAATGTATGTTGTGTCTTGCACGAGTACTTTGCTTCTCCTTGGCGCCTTTTAATGGCTCGCGGAAGAAAGGGGAAAAAAAAGGAATTGATTTCCTGGTTTCTGCCTCAGAGATGCTTGGTGGCGCTCACGGGTATGCTGTAAGCTTGGCGGTTTTTTACTTCTCGTGGGGGGTGTATCTGTTTGTGTGTGTGTGTGTGTGTGTGTGTATTTGTTTGTATGTGTGTGTGTGTGTGTGTGTATTTGTTTGTATGTGTATGTGTGTGTATTTGTTTGGGTGTGAGGTGGAGAGATGGATTGAGAGGGAGACGCGAAGAGGCCAATAGCACAGGCGGCAAGGGGGAAATGTGAGCACTATAGGGGAAGAGGGGAAGAAAGCAGTCCCCCTGCGCTCAGTTTTCCGTGAGTCCGTGTTTCTGGCAGAGTGGCGGCTTGCGTACCCTCCGCTCGGAGGGGGCAGATCCCCCTAAAGCCCCTCCAACAGCCGCACAATAGAAACAATAATGCCGGAGGAATGAACTGCCGGCGTCGCTGTCGTTTCTCATCTGATTAAGACCCAGCGACAATCTACACCCCCCCCCACCACCAGTCTGTAGTTGTCACCAGCTATGACTAATGAACTGTGATATCCTGCGCCCTCCTTTCGCTTCACGCTCTATCGATTATTGAAATACTACCCCCACCCCCCCACCCCGATCCCTCTCTTCCTTAATACACCCTCGCTGCGCCTCCCCGCGTTCTCCGTCTACTGAGCGCGCCGCTCTGCCCGTTATCTTGTAGCGTTCATTCGGGCTAATTTGATGTTTGGAGTTGATACGCGAGGCCCGTGTTTATGAGCGCGTCCGTCTCAATCTCTCATTTTCTCCTGCTCCACTCCATTTCACTTTTACATTTCTCTCTCTCTCTCTCTCTCTCTCTCTCTCTCTCTCTCTCTCTCTCTCTCTCTCTACTCCTTTCAGAGACCCGCGGTAATGAAATCAGACTCCACTCCTTCATCTGTATTAGGCGCGTTTGCGGCGCTAACAGCCTGCTAATTCTCTGCCTCTGATTTGTTAAACTGACACACATTTGCATAATTTAGCCTGCATCCTCCTCCTAAAAGGTTGCCCTGCTGCGTCGCTGTCGCTCAGACAATCCAGACGGCTCCAGCACAGTGGCTTGTTTGATCAGATCTGAGCGTTTGTTTAGAGATTTGTGGACTGGATTGTCGGAAACTTCCCGAGTCCCGAGAAACTGTGCCAATCGGTCTGCCAATGCAACATGCTCTTCCTAGTCACATGTTTTTCCTTATGACAAGTTGATATGGTTTTTGGCAAGTGCTCTCAAGTGCTCTGTGCTACAGTAGCAACAGGAAGTGGTAAACTGTACACGCCCTAGAGGTATATTGCAACTGTATCATAAAGACCTGACAGCGACTATGAAATAGGACTATTTTCAGGTAGAAATAGAAAAACAGCGTTCTTCTCTTAATGCTAATACCTCACATAGCCATGAACGGTTCGGTGTAAAGCATGAAAATGATGATATTTCTTCAGCGTTGCCAAGCCCCAACACTGTGTTAACACCCCACACGGTGTACGGCAGCTAATATAACCCGTCTTGAGGCCTTTGAGTGTCCTGGTATGCACCTGGTATCAGCAGGTAGCTGATAACTCGTGTTATGTAACATTAGCATATGTTACATATTTTGTATTTTTGGTAGCTGTGATACCATCTCCCTGCTTTCTTTGTTCTTCCTTTTTTTTTTTTTTAACGATGTTTAAACTCGTATCACACGTGTGATGTTTCTTACCCTGGGGTGCATTACTGTATCTACACACCCTCACACACGTATAGTGGAGGGGGGGGGGGGTGTCTCTTTTCTTCTTCTGTGACGTTGACAGATACGAGCGGTAGCGGGGATGCGTGGCGTTGCGGTGATTGAGTGTTTCCTTTGTGGCGCTGCGTTCTCAAGGCTCCCAGCGCTCCCGGCCAACTAAACACACATGCAGACGCACGCGCATGCAGAACACACACACACACACACACACACACAAACAAGGACGAACGCGCGCGCTCACACACACACACACACACACACACAAGCTCATCATGTCACACAGACTGTGTGTGTGTGTGTCTCTCTCTCCCTCCATCTATCTGGCATTACATTCTCTTTGCAGGCCGACTAGGTTTCGGAATAGCTTCTGCATTTATATCACAATTAGTTCTACGCTTCTACACCGCACTGTTGCTGTGCTATTATTGGGGGGCGTTAGAGGAGTGGGGGACTCCACACACACCTCACCACCTTTCTCCACCCCTCCCCTTTTCCCCGTCTTCCACGGCCCTCATCCTAATGTAGGTTAAGCTGCATTGTTAGGGGCCAAAAGAGAGAGAAGTCATGCTTTTCACCACGGATAAGGGCCTGTGTGAGAGGAGGAGAGGAGTTGGGCTTGACACGTTTTCTCCTGCGACACCCCCCGCCGCCCCCCTCCTTCCTCCTAACCTCCACCCCGCTCTCTTTCTTTATCCCATTAATAAAGAGGTTTAGTGTGGATGCCCTCGGAGGGAGACTGGAGGTGGAGGCGGAGGCCTCATTCTTCATCCATCGGCACCGCCAGGCTCTCCGGGCGTCATCTGGTTGCCGCGGTGTCACGCTTGGGTAAACCACGCTGCGCGCCCGGGGGGGGGGTATCTTGAGAAGAGGGGAAGAGGATGAGAGAGAGAGAGAGAGAGAGAGAGAGAGAGAGAGAGAGAGATCTGAAAATGACCTGGAAGCGCGCAGCCTTTATCAAGGTGATGGGGGGGGCCGAGGGAGAACCCGATAACCTATAACCCGCTTCTCCGTGAGACAAGTGGGTGTAGCGCTGCAGCAGAACCTGCAACCCACCGACAGATGGTTAGAAATGGTTACGGGCAAATAACAGAGGAGGAATATAAATTCTGACAGCCCCAGTATGTGTCAATGCTATTATGAGAAAATCCTGTGAAAAAGTGACGTCTGGTAGCATATTCATTATTCGTTAAGTTACTTGTATCATTTAACAATTCCCGATATAGCTATATTTTTTTTTGTAGCCTTCTTCCGAGTTTGCTATGCAATTTAAAATAAATAAAAAAATAAATAAATAAAGGTTCCAAAGACAGTGGTTTGCCCTAGCTGAACATTCAGCGGGGACTGCTTAAGGAACTGTTCCACTCTCCACTGATGAAAAATGTCTGCAGAAATGTATAAAACCCGTGCTCCCACCGGAGAGCAGTTTGGCATTTTTGTTTTACCGACATCCCCGCCGGCTCCGTTTTCACAATGCCTGTAATTTATCGTTCTGCTCTTGAGCCCCCTCGCCACATTTCTCTCTCTCTCTCTCTCTCTCTCTCTCTCTCTCTCTCTCTCTCTCTCTCTCTCTCTCGCTCTCTCTCTCGCTCTCTCTCTCTCTCTCTCTCTCTCTCTCTCTCTCTCTCTCTCTCTCTCTCTCTCTCTCTCTCTCTCTCTCTCTCTCTAACCCTCTTTGCTACCTCAACCTTCCTCGGACCTCCCACACACAAATCTCTCCCACGCCCCTGCTCCCGACTCGTTTCACATTGTGCTGTATGCATCCACACAAGCCATGTGCGAGCATGAATATATTTTCTGTGCCATTTGCTGTCACAGCTCGGGTCTGCAGCCGTATCGTATGCTCGGCCCGGCCTGGCGAGTCCTAATGTGAAACGTGTACACCCCCCCCCCCCCTCCAGGTTCCAATTTCCTGCTCTCCCCCCTCTTGCACCTCCTTCCCATCTCTCCCAACCAACCTGCGACTGACCCTTTTATATTGTATCGAATTCTCAGTTTTACAGATTTTCTGCCAACACTGCTGAGCTGGCAAGATGGCTTTTTGCTGATTTGCTCTCTACATGCGCGGCCATGTTTTGTGGGCACCAGAGGTCAAATAGCCGCATAACTGCCCCCCGTTTCCTAGCATGACTTCTATTAGCATCGATTCTCTATTCCATGGCAAAAGTGTAGCTAATACCGTGCTTCTTTTATTTATGAACAAGCACCGGCGGAGGCATCCGTTATCCTGGCTGGCCGTAAAGTACCGCCGATGTAGGAGCTGGCTGGGATGTGATACGCAATCCCAAACAGTTTCTCCTCCAAGTCCATTTGATTTAAATGCGTATCTGCGGATCAGAGCCTTGGGAACTGCCCGAGTACGCCAGAATCGCGGCATGGCGCGCGGCTCTTAAAATGCAGGATTGGCGTTTAGCAGACAAAAGTGCAGAGTGAACGAGCGGGCCTGGTTAAAAGACTCTTCACTCTGACAGATCCTGTGCGGTCCATGATAAACCCTGCGCTACCGATCAGAAGGTGAACCCTCTCTTCTTTGATGCTGATGTAATGGAAGGGAAGCAGTTAGTCTTGGGGATGTGTCATGGGTCTATCACGGGCTTTGTGACTTAAGATGAACAATTAAACCCTAATGTCAATAAATGGTGAGGTGTCATTTGCTCCATCGAACGTGTCTATACAGAGAATTATGGGAAGAGAGAGAGAGAGGGAGAGAGAGACCGTATCGTTGGTGGTATCGCACACAGCTCTGTGGTCAGCTAATTAAGATTAAATGCGTGTACTGATGCTGGCGAGGTGCGTGTGTGTGCGTGCGCGGTGTCCACAGCGTCAGATCAGAGGTGTGTTCAAAGGCTGCGGGACCAGATGGGAGATGAGTGGCGTCTGTGTGCGTACGCTAAAGCGACAACATGCTGGCTGTCTCTGTCTATTTACAGTACACGAGGCTAGCTTAAAGGATGCCTTCATGCTCCATCCCTCATTTATCACTACAGGGCAGCCATACTCTCAATCAATTTACATGGCAACGGTTTCTAGGGCTGTAAGGCCTGGAGGGCGGGCGGGCGGGCGGGCGGGCGGGCACACGATGGAGTCAGCTGAGATATATGATCTGTCCGTCGATGGGCACCCATGTCCTGTCATTCAGCCGGGCTGCTGCTGCTGAGTACAGGCCGTCTGTCATCGGGTTCCATCATGTAGCTGTGAGGACGCGTCCATTTAGCTCCGGCGTTTATCTCAGCCTGCTCATCCATTAACCCCCCCCCACACACACACACACACACACACACACTGTAACCCAACCAGAGGCTGGCTATGAGATGAGACGCCCCCATTATTTATTCAGCACCACTTTACCGGGCGACGCGAGTCAATCGAGTCGCCGCCCTCGCTCCCCGGCAACAACAGCGCGCTTGCCGAGGCGGTTCTCGAAGCGCTCGAGCGCGGCGCGTGAAGACGGAAGAGCTCGGGCGCGCTGGAACGCGAGTCGATAAAAGCCCGCGCGGAGCGGGCACGGTGACGCAAAGGTCAACCGAAAGTCAGCAAGGGTGAGAGTGTGTGTGTGTGCCTCAATATCCCCTGAATGGATGTGGCCAGAAGAGCAGAGCGATAGTTTTTACACCTGTAATGAGATTTTTTTTACCCTGCCCGGATCATAGCGGATCCTCGTTCTGGGGAGGGCAGGCTGTGATGCATTGCCCGCTCATGAGAACAGACATACGGTTAAAGGAGAGAGAGAGAGAGAGAGAGAGAGAGAGAGAGAGAGAGAGAGAGAGAGAGAGAGAGAGAGAGAGAGAGAGTGTGCGTGTGTGTGAGCGCAGAAGGGCGGATGAGCAGAGTGCACAGTGTACAGGACATGATCTCAAACGACTGGAAAGAGGGAATCGAGCAAAAGTGAAACCTGAGGGCGTGAGAGATTTCCTGGCTGGGATTCAACTATTTCTTCCACATTGTGAATTGTAATAGCTCTAGAGGCTGCACTTGTACGCTTCTTTCTGCATTTCAGTCAGTTTCCCCAGATAAAAGAACTACTTGGTCACAAAAACACTTAAGAAACAGTGATTCTAATCAGTAGAATTACAGATCACACTCAGTCTGCTTAATAGGCTTAAAGTTGTGGCTGTTTGTACCAACGATGACTTCAGAATACGCAAGCTGAAAAGCCTCACAGTCCCGCTAGCTAGCTACAGCCAGCTACAGCGTGCTACAGCTAGCTACAGCGTGCTACAGCCAGCTACAGCGTGCTACAGCCAGCTACAGCGTGCTACAGCCAGCTACAGCGTGCTACAGCCAGCTACAGCCAGCTACAGCGTGCTACAGCGTGCTGTAGGGGTGCGCGACAGGGTTTCCTGTGCTCTGGGATCAGGGGAAGTTCCCTGGGCCATTCCTGAGAAGGCCCAGCCACTGAGGTTCTACAGCTGCTCACAATTACCTTTTGTTTGGGCAGGGGAAGTGGGGTAGGGGCCACAGAGGTTAAAGTTGAGGGTAGTGTCGGGTTACACCTGATAAGAGGTTATGAGTTCTGAGGGGCGACTTGGGAATGTGCAGTAATTATAACCACACAAAGAATGTGAAAGCTATCTTATGATTCAACGAGAGCAATTGCCATCTAAAAAGCAGCAACTGTTCCATTGTCGAGCCGCCTCCTCCTCCTCTTCTACCGATGAATTCTGGGACTACTGTCCGTGGTGTGTGTGCGTGTGTGTGTGTGTGTGTGTGTGTCTTCAGCGTGCGTTGAAACACGGCAGCTGGAATTCTAGAAGGCTGCTAAACAAAGTTTCCGAGACAAACCTTCTGTCGTTCGGAGCAGCAATTACCAGCACATTACAAAGAAAAATCTGCAATCACCGAGCCAAATTACATCCATGCTTTTTCCCACAGCATTTCTCTCTCTCTCTCTCTCTCTCTCTCTCTCTCTCTCTCTCTCACTTGCGCGCTGGCCCTTTAATTAATCAAACTGTGTTGGCCATCTGGGAATGAACATGAGCAAGAGTGTTCCCAAGATGCACCAGGATGCATTTTCTTTATAGACCGCCTCCGCCACCCACTTCCTGCTATAACTCCCAGATGGGGAGAGAGTGACGGCTCCGGCAACCTCTTAGCTCTCGTGGACTGTTTGAAGTCCGCCGGTTCACACTTAGAGCGATAGCACTCGACATCTTACACATCAGCCCAGAGGGAGGAGGGTCGACAGAGAGCCCTTTTGTTGCCATACCAAACTCTAAACCACCACATCCCCCTTTCAGAGCTGCTAAATCTTCTCACCGCTGTGATTCTAGCATTGTTTTGACTTTAGACCTAGACACCCACGATAAAAAAACTGTTTGTTTGTCATCTAATCGTCTCCACTCCACAAACGATGACAGGTGTCAGCTCCATGTTTTTACTCCCAATAAGCTTTGTAAGACATTTGCAGTAAACCTTGGAAATAGAAAGATGGGCTTTATAGTGATGTGTACGTTTATGCTACCACGTAAGCCTAACACCCATAGGGCCCCATAGCTCTTATTTATGATAAAACGAATCAAATCAAATGTGTCAAATGCACAGCTAGCTAGAAGCTAGGAGTGTCGTCAGTTGCTCTGCATGAGAGTGGATGGGCGCGGCGTACCGTTTGACGTTGTGCTCGAGGCCACGGCCTTCTCGCTGATGTCGGTGCGCGCCGAGGACCCCTTGGTCGCCACGATGGTCTCCACCCTCTTCTTCTTCTCAGCTGCGGAACTGGCCTGGGACTGGGTTTCCATGGCAATCGTTCATTCCTCAGCAACTCATGGAGACAGGAGGCCTAGGACGCCAGAGAAGAGAGATAAGTACGAAGCACTTCGAAGAACCTTCTCACTCAAAAAGTGTCTGTATGGGGGCTTTTTTTCTAAATGCATTACGTCGCTGTTTGATTTTGTAGAACTCTTTTTTCCTTTAATCTTAAGGAAGTACTTGAGAAACAATCCTAAATAGTCACAGAGCACAGAGAAGGCTGTGGGTCAGTCCAACACCTCTGCCTGCTCTTGTTTTGACTCATAACCGGCAGGGTTTGATCTGCTAATCCCCTCCCCATGCAACTCAAAGCCTTAATCCAACTCTGGATAGACGACCAAAGCCTTCACTTTAACTTCACCTTTTTTTCAACTATGTCACACTAAACTTCTGACTTCATGTCAAATAAATAAATAAGTATAAATCAGTCTATGGGAGAAAGAAGGGGAAGGCACCCTGACTGGGGTTATATATTTTAGAACAGAAGCAAGCATAGCTAGTGGATATCCCGATAATCCCGCTCAAGGAGTCATTCCAGAGAGAAAGGGGAAACCTTGAGGGGCCAGTACAGAGACAGAAACACTCACAGTCCTTAAAAAAAAAAAAGAAGAAAAAAAAAAAACGAGGTTTGTTTGAAGGCTCTTTTGGGAATATCATGGTGTCGGGCAATTTTTCTTTCAAAGAATAAAGGTGGTTCAAGTTAATACTGTCTGTGGGTTTAGTAGGGGGTTAGCCAACATGTCTGCTAGACATGCTGTGCAGTTCAGAACCCATGAGTCCCTGGGAGTCAACCCCTCAACCCTGATGATGGAGAAACCATTAAATCAACATGGCGATACACCACAACTGCTCATTTGCCCCTAAATAGAGGACCGCTTCGTTTTGGCCTTCACTTAGACCCCGAGAGTTCTGTAATTCAGGGATAACTAGTGGAAATATTTAGTCTGACTAACCTTTTCTTTTCCAGTAAAGGCAGCTAATTACCGAATGAAGCTATTTAATTGTCCAGCAGCCTATAAACATGGAGGGGTAGAGAGGGCCGGCAGTGAATCCGGGCTGTAATGAAAAAACACACTACCGCCGCTGAAACTACAGGATGGTGGGGAGGGGGGTTCTTTTACTAACTCTCCAAGGAGGGAGGGGAAAGGGGGAAGGGGGGAGGCAGAGAGGGGTAAACTTCAGACAAACACAGTGCGCTTTGTTTGTTTTGTTTTTCTCTCCCCTCCAACCCTCTCGAAAAACCAGAGTCTGTCATCCACTCTGACCCCACAACAACATCTGTAAGCGATTCCCGGCTTTACGAAGAAATAAAGGATAACACGGTGCAATTACCTCCCCCCTACCAATCAAAACAGAACTAGCCGAGGTCCTCCTTCAATCACTCCCATGTGAAGATGTCGCTACAGCACAATTCTCGCTTCTTTCACCGACATCGTCTCAGATCACTCCCACGTGCCCTCGGCAGAAAATACGTTTGGGGAAAAAGCTCACATGCTGCGTTGTGATAGGGGTGTGTGTGTGTGTGTGTGTGTGTGTGTGTGTGTGTGTGTGTGTGTGTGTGTGTGTGTGTGTGTGTGTGTTTGATTCTGTCTGCACATGCTTTCTGCAAGTGAGTGAGCGACTTTCTAATCTGATCATCGATCCTACGTAAGCAACCCAGACAACAGGGGGCTTGTAATTCGCTTTCACCAGTCAAACAAGCCTGCGATCAGACACAGGGGCAACTCACTTACAGACTTGTGTGTTTGCTTTTTGAACAGACAGCTTGTTGGTTCAAGTCAAATTATGTAAATGAAGTAAGAGAGCAAAAACAGTGCCTGCCCTTAATGTGTGCCCACGTGTGGTGTGTCTATGTGTGTGCGTGAGTGCGTGCATGCGTGTGTTCCACTAAGCCAGCTGCCTCTTTCAGCCAGGTGAGTCAGCCCAGCCCAGAAACAAGAGGAAGTAGGAGGTGAAATAGAGGGGCAGGGTAAGAGGGGCATTCCACTATCGGGGCAGATATTCCCAGTTCCTAGCCAGTCATCCATGTCTGACTGGCCTTTTGTGCTCCACGAGGCCGGTCACAGCTCTCCCATAATCCCTCTGGCCTGGACGCCCAACAGCCAAACCTGCAGATGTCCCTCCCTGATTATTATTGTTTTTTTTCTTTTTGTCTCACCAGTTAGTCTCACAAACTACTAACTGGTATAAAAATATTAGCTGGCACATATTATTTTTTCCCCGTCAAGACATTAGCAAGGTGTGTTTGCTTCTCCGAGCACGAAATACAACTCAAAACTTTCTGCTTTTACAGAAGATGCTAATCTGAGCCCAAAAGATCCTGTTTTCAACAGAATTTGTCACAGTGCACAGTGCAGAATATATCCCAGCGCACTCTACAGGCTCTGGAGTAACAAGGACACAGAAGGAAGGCACAAAAAGCATGCGTTGTGTGCCGCTGTGACCCGACACAAATGTAAATTCCACATTAATGTCTATTCCTTGAAATGAGTGTCCCATACTCAATTAGGCTGGGGAGAATGAGTGTGTATCTTTATTCGTCCTCGACCATAATCCCTTCGCACAGAAAAAGAGGCGATTAAACAGGTTTAAAATACCACAATTCAGGACTGTTCGCGAGGAGAAAAAAAACATTCTTATTTTATAAGCACATTAAGCAAATCAATTTAACATAAATTATACGCTTTGGTGACAAAGGCGCAGAGTTGAAAGTCATCCACAAACTGTACACATCAAAGTCAAACGCTAAAATAAACTTTTGCCTTTGATGGGAGGATTCTAGTTCTGGCGTGTTTCTCCTCCAACCTGGTTAAAGGCTGCAGCCACAGAACAACTTGCTAGTGGAATGACACGAATCACGTTCTATTGTTATTTAAATACTACCCCCGTGCGAGCTTAATATCCTGCTGAAGGAGGAACACAGAAACACAGTCTCACAATCAATGGAGTCAAACCATACACACACACACACACACACACAAACACACACACAGTTATGTTATCTTGCCACAGTCCACACTGTAAAAATAAAATGCGCGCATGGAACTGCCACATAAGACCCTGTGCGAAGATGCAGGATTCCTTTGGTTTGTCAACATGTGGCATTTGAGTCACCCATTCCAGGCGAATGGGAATCTGGTCATTAGAGTCCAATTGGATTCTTGTAATTCACCTCCATTACAAGACTGCTTAAGAATGTTTTGAAATCTGCTCTGGGAAAAATGATAGGGCAGTCTGGATGATTTAAAAGGTTTAATGACTTTTTCAACAAATTAAACTACCAAATTTTCAGAGTGCCATAAGGAACATGTACTGTATAGTGGAGAAGTTCTGTATGTCAAGGCTCGTTAGTGAGGATGTACACACACAAGAGAGAGTACATCACAAATACAGCTTTGTTCAAATAAGTAAGTAATAAGTAGGCCTACATACATTTAAAATATATTAACAATTCATATGGACAATTCATCTGGACCATATGACAGCTTTTACTAAAGATCCACTACATGTTTGTCTCTTCCTGGGAGCTATTAGTCAACCTCTTAATTTAAAGTCTTTGAAATGTAGTTTTCCCTAGATAAAGTATACAGATATACAAACTACATATAAAAGTATATATACATTTTGTGATTTACTTTACATTAGATATCTACCTCAATGCGTTTCTCACCACTATAGTCATACTGTATATACTATCCAGGCAAAATGAAAGCACATTGTAATTACTGTAAATCACTGGGGTTATATACAGTAAATACCCCTAGACACAAACATGCAGTGTGTTTGCAGTTTAGACTATATGTTGTGCGTTGCGTTCTAAATTTGGCTTCTTCATGACAAAGCAGAGAAAGTCAAAAGGTCATCACCTTTACAATGTGCTCCACAGTTGTCTCATGTCTAGGGTTCCAAAATCATCCGTCTTTTAATAGAAGGCTGAATTTATAGGCCTACTTGGTGCAGAATACACACTCTTTTAATTTATTTGGTTTATGTTCATGTTGTTTTAATGTTGCCTGTCTTGTGTTTTTTGTAGGTGCGAATAAACTAAAAATATATCCATTTAATTAAGTGCTTTTAATTTTCATTTAATTAAGTGTTTTTAATTTAATTTCCCGCTAAAGAGCTCTTTTTTTAGAAATAGCGGATTTTGTGTTGCCGCCCGGTGAATGTAGGCGTGTCACTTTCCCCCTAAACTTGCGACCCCCCCTCCCACTACCAATAAAAGTGCTGGCTGCATTATACCGCCTGTTCTGATTTGCTCATCTCTCATGTCTTCAAAGTGAGTGACAGGCAGTGGGAAATACTTTTTTCCATCCCTCGTCTAACTTTTTAGTGGTTCTACGTGACGAGGGAAAAAGGGGGCGACACTTCTGATCAGAGGCTCAGCGGTGCAGGATAGCTCAGAGGAGCAGGAGTGTGTGCAAGAGAGGGTGTCCCATCCGTCTACCAGCTGGAGGAACCCACACTAACAAAACTTATGGCTGCCTAAGAAATAACGATAGTCCCCCTCTCTTTCGCTGGGCCGTTTGGCTTCTAGTTCTTTATTGATTATAAGCTGTTAAAAGTGCAATTAGTTGTTCTCAGTCGAAAAGTTAACTCCACTTGCCGTGGACGTCTCTGGCGGTCATGGATACCCCCATAAGATGGAAAGTAAAACGGAGGATAAGAGACGCCCAACTCCTTATAGCGGTGGTTTTAATTTTTGTCACGTCGCAAGCAAGTTCAGGTAAGCTGCTGGTTCGCTAAAACGTTCTGGACGTAGTCTTCGGTTCCCCCAGTCTGCTGCAGATGCGACTGTTTGGATCACCAGGAAAACGTTTTGTCGCCTCATTGAGTTCCCATCATCTTCCCAAAGTGATCCGGGAGCCCCCCCACTGCCTAAATATCCCCAGCCCTATGTGACACGAAATGGGTTTTTTTAAAGAGTGGATCTAACGTTACCACCATTGTTTGCTTTGGAGATACAACGCTGTCTGAGATGGTATCTTCAGCAGATCTCGGTCAAATGAAAACTTGTCTAGTCTGACTTTTGTTAAATTGGTTCCCCATCAGCTGAAGTGATTACGCCTGTAGTCCTGAACTGATGAACGGTTTCTGCAGAAACAGCAACTGTTAGGACAGGGACAATTGGCACATTTCTTCTTCTTCCACCCATTTGGTTCATCACAATTTTGAAAAAAATTCCCCTTTTTGCAATTCTGACTTGGCATTCTTTACCATATAGTTCTTAGCAGACGATGTTCTTTAACGTGCTATTCTGTACAGAATGTATTTTATTAAATCATCACATGGAATTGAACTCGAGCTCTTAGTTTCGAACCTTAGACCACACGTCCACTTGTATTTGTTTCTTTCACCCCCATCAATCTCTTTATTCTAAAGAGATTGTTGTAAACAAATATTTTGCGTAAATAAATATTTGCAAATTTCAAATATAATATTTTGAATCGTGATGGGACAGATGGGTTGCCTTGAGAGGGCGTGGTCTGGAGTGGTAGGGTGGAGACGCAAAAGGACCAGGGAGTTTGCCTTCGAGATGTTTTAGCACTTGCATTCTTTTATGAAGTAGTCTTTCAAACGTGTGTCTTCTTCAGTTCCCTTTCTTAAGTTAATCCGTCTAAAAGATGCACTTAGCATTACAAAGTATCAATTAAGTTTTATGTGGGGACAAATACATTAAGGGGACAAATACATTAAAGCAAAGTCTTCATGTTTCCACAGCAGATGTGGTTGTGTGTGGATGTGTTCTGAGTGAGTTTGCAGACAGACTTGAGTGACAGTTCTTGAGTAGTAAATCTTGTGTCTGTCCTGTATGTATTATTAGCAGCTTGAGACTGCCTGGCATGGTAGGTGGTCGGCTCTTTGCTGTGATGCTCTGTCACAGGCCTCCTAGGTAAACAGATGGCCTGCCCTGGCCACATACTTGGTATGGTCAGTTGGAAAGGCTTTGGCTTGACTGGCTTGTAGATTGGAATGCATGAATGTCCCAGGTGTGACAACAAGCTTGATGTCATATTCAAATATGTGTATGAATATATTATATAATATATCTATATACGTATATTAAATCAGACAATATTTCAGTTAAATGAAATATTATCAGTTACATATTCTGCAATATTAGTCATATAAATTCAACATACAGTATGCTGTGTCAGTGTTGCTTATTTAACCAAAACGATGTTGCGTCACCATATAAGGGTTGGACCTGTGGGCAGGTCCTTATTGTTGCCAGTTGGACATGAATTTTCACGAGGTTGTAGGAAGCATTGTATTGAATCCATTGGATGCTGCTAGCTGGACTTAATCACAGAAAACAATAACTGCCTTGTATTTAACATTTGACACATGCAGAACCAGCAACATGTTTAGTACATAGTGCAACTTTTCTTTGTGAATTTATTATCTTTCTTTTTTAAATGTAAGTCAAACTTAAATAGGGTAAAATTCTATTCAAACCAACTAGATCAATCAATTTTCAAGTGTAATTCTTATTTACTATACTGGATGTCATGCTATTCAATAAGGGTGAATTTGTATTCCATATTGTTTTGTACTATTGTACTATTTGATGGTATGGACATTTGTTTGCACAACAGCAAGTTAAAGTTCAAGTGGTATATGATAAGATAAGAATAAGAAGCAAAGATGATCTAAGAATATGTTTATTGGGGAGATTTTCCCTGATTAAAAAGTAAAAATTATAATAACTGAAGGCCAAGCCATAATAACACAAGGCCATTCTATCTATAGTTGCCTAGGATGGGTGGGGAGGGGGTCAGAGTTCAAAGGTCATCAGTGCCACATCTCTCAGGGTTACCGTTCATTGCCACTAAGAAAGGAATTCTTACTGTAGGATCAAAGTGTTTGGACCATAGGTCCTTGCTTCACGAAACAGTCCCCTCACTGTTTGAGAATATAGATGTGTACCATGGGAATATGTTATGTGCTTAGATTTGCCAGAACTTCTTAAATGATTAATAGCTCTGCAGAACCTTCTTTTTCTTCATAATAGTTTTGGCTTCGTTGTTTAAAATAATTGCCAACATAGGTAATACACAGAATTTTTTTTCTTTCTGTTTCAAGAAAGCCATTTGCTTAGACTATACAATATATACAATATATAAGCTATCCAATTCTCAGATCTATTAGTTTAAGACACTGTTGTCACATGACCCTCATACCTGGTTTAGACTAGCCCAACTCTTGGGTTCTTTGCAAAGGTTTCCTTTGTGTGGAGTTTTTAACAGAGGTTAAAGAATTGTTAATTGTTTCTACTTAGCTTCCACCACAATCAATGGAGTCTTTTTACAAAGCTTTAAAATATTTTGGCCCTTTTCACCACAGTTTATTATCATTAAGGAAAGGGTTTAAAAGGTTTTAAGTTGGTCTGAGTTTATAAGAAACATTCTTTCAGGTCTACAACCAACAACTTTATTTATCAAAAATATAAAAATAACATTCTTTAAATACCTTAGGCAAATGAAAACAGGGGTGGATTTGAGTCAAGCTCTTGGATGACAAAAACATACAGTATTAAGAGGATAAGGCACATTAAGGAACATTTTAAACAGGATTTAAGATTGCTGCTTTGTTTTAGGGTTTAGTAATGTAAACCCATAAGTTCTTAAAAAGGATAGCAAGAGAAAGAACTTGCTTTCACTGGTTCCCATTTCCATCTGGTTCTGATAAGTTCCATTGTGCTGTCTGCTTAGGTCTGGAAAAAAGGCAGAAAAAAATGTTTTCCAGATGTTTTAGTCCCACTTCTGGTTGAACAAGGAACAATGACTAAATATATATATATATATATATATATATATATATTGTGGCATTTTTCAAAAGAAAAATACACCAATACACTATAGTTTTATATCAGATAAAAGGAAACATTGTATTAGAGGTATGTTTTTACTACTACATTTGGGGTCATTTCTTTTTACTTTAAGACACTTTTAATGGTTGAACACAGCTGGCAACACAGCAGTTTTTAATCTGTAAACTACTTCCTTTTCTCAACCACTGACCTTAAAAAACACTTGAATTGATGTAGCGTTTTGTATTTTTGCTACGTAGAAGTTAAAATGTCTTTTAGGAAGTCAATTAGAAGTTACCAATGGACAAATGATACTGTATAGCCTACTGACTGAATATATAGAATAGGTCATTAAACCCCTGTATGACATGCATGCATTTCATTTCCTATGAGAGTCAATTCTTTACATTGTACACAGGATTAAAGCGATAATGCCTTTTCCCATTTCTATTCATGGAGCTCTGATGGTTATTCCCCAGACTTGTGTTTGGCTATCGCCATGGTACCGACCCCTGAATCTGATCCATGGAAGGGGATGGTGACCCTGCAATTGCATGTACCACATGAGTCTGTAAATGCAGCCATTGTGGAACAGTCAGCCACAATGCCCAATAACAAGATGAGTGCAGTCTTTCACCCTGTGTCATAGAGCCTCAATGGGAATAGCTACACATTTTCTAATGTCTATCACTATTTATTACTATTTTTACACTCTTGTGCTTTACACTAGTGTTGTTTTTTGATAAGTACATTTTCCCATTATAGTCTATCTTTTCAGCCACAGTGTGTAATATGAATCTGTTTCCTGAAAAAAATTAAAAAGAAAATTTGCATATAGGAAGCACTCCCAACAAGTAGTTGTTTCTACTGTACTTTTATAGTATTCCTCTATGTAAATGCTTTGTGAGAACATGAAACTTTAAATATGAAACTGTCATATTAGGGACAGTAACACAGGGCACCCGTAATCATTATTACACAGTGCTCTTTGTCTTGGTACAGACTACACATAAGGATTGTGCATGGGGTGTTTCACAGTTAGCTTCCAGTACCGAATGCGTCATTGACAAAGATATGCATCAGGTACTTTAACTTCCATTGGTCATTGAACAGTGTGACGTGTTCTTGGCTCAGTGACTGATACATAAAGGGAAAAGCAGTGGTTTATTAACCACTGTTGTTTTTGGATTTGTCTTTTTGGATTTGTCTTTCAGCCTTTAAACTAGAAAGGCCAAAGCACTTGCCAGTCATTGACCATTTTAATTTGAATGGTTTTACCCTTCCATGACTTTTACTGAATGCTTTGATAATATAATATGGTATTTATATTTGATAGTATAAAGGCAGTGAAAAAAAACTTGATTCATTCCGTTACTTGTGTGTAATAATTTAATAAATAATACAAGGGCCGAAAGGTATATGCAGGTCTGGTCCAGTCTCCAGAGATGGAGCATTCACTAGAGCTTAGTAACAGTACTGTTCCCAGTTATGGGGTATTGTAACCATTGAGTATGGAAAGCAGTGTATGAGTCATCCTTTCCAACCCCAAGCCCCCCCTCCCCAGCCCCCGCCTAGCCACAGACTGGGCAGAGGAATTACTAAGTGTAAGCATTTTCCTCCCTAGTAGGGGGACATGATCCTTTCTAGAAAACCCACTCTTAAAGCAGCTTCATATTCACTTTATGGAATGATAAAATGCATGAGGGTGCTAATGGGTGCTGTATCAAACAAAGAGAGCGTTAGCAGTTAGCAGCACATTCGTTAGCTAGCTTTGTGACAGGTACAAGGATCACAAAACTAAAAGCAAAATGTGTACGGCATTTTTAGATGTAATAATACTCAACAACTGCATTTCATATATGGTGATTTTCTGCTTCTAGTGGAAAAAACATTGGATCCATACCAATGTTTTTGAAGAATAGTAATAGCAATTTATTAGGCCTACATACATGCTTTACTCATGCTTACAGGAAAATGCTTTGGCAAAGGTCTATGGTTTATTTTAACATGACTCGGGTAAAAAGAAGTGACATTTTTGTGCTGTCAGCTCAGGTTTCTGACGAATAACAGGCTGAAGGTGCCAATATGAGACATGCTGATGGTTTGTTGGGCTGTCCCTGCGAGACATGATGATTGGTTGCCCCTACGTGAGATGGGTATATGATTATGTTGCCCTCGCCGGCAGCTGCACGGACATTTGTAATTACCGTCAGAAGAGCAGAGGAAGTTGACTGATACTGTAGTCTCTGTGTTCCCGCTGTCCTCCATCGCTCCACCCAATGCATAATTTTCACCTTTCCAACCTCTCTCTCATTCTCCTTATGCCCCATTTGTTTCCGTCACTGTTTCTTTTAATTAGTGTCGTTGTGTCATCGTGACATCGTGACACCCTGGCTTTAAGACCAGTGTTCAAAGCTTTAGAGTTCCGTTCGCTAACAGTGCTGAAAATGTAGCTCATCGTCGTTTAAAACCGACGCTCACAGGCAGCATTTTATGCTAGTTTTAATTCAATTTGTGGCTTATGAGTGCCAGTGTGTTGGTCATGTAGCCCGATGATGCCCGTTCTTGGGTTTACGGATCAATGGGTTCACTGAGGAAGACAGCGAACAAGTTGTCCATACTAATTTATTCCTTTCAGTGTGTTGAACGTTATTTATACTCACTTAATTGTTGGATAAAGTCAGTTAAGATACTTGACTGTTTGTAAATTCCCGAATACCATTAGCTATTGAATGAATACCGTTAATTATTGGATGTGTTATTACATCATGTTTTACATAACATAGCTCAAACTAACATAGCTTAGGTTTCATGATGGGCCCTTATTGGCTATTGGTATTTCTGGTGAGGGTATTCTCACTATTAGATTCATCCTCCTAAACCCTGCTGACAGAAGGATGTGGGGGTAATAAACAAGCAGCAACCACCACAGCTATGAAGTCATTGCAGAGTTTCTTTAGATGAAGTACTGTTAATGGCCACTAGGAGGGTTGTTTCAATATAGAGCAAACTGCTTCTCTAATTCTCAATACATTTCTTTCCAGAAAAACCTATGGTTTCAATAGCTAATTTCACTTCTTCTGATGAGTGTGATTGGGTCGAATTTGAAAACTATTGTTTCAATAATATTGTATTATTATTTATAGAAGGGTATGCCCCCCCCCCCTTCCCCCAAGTGTATTATTTCTATGTAAACTCAATGTTTATAAGAGCACGTTGGAAGTGGAAGCTTGAGTCAGTTTTTCCATCTTAGTCTATTGAAGACAGCGGATAGAGATTTATCTTCAGTGCTGCTAGTCTCAGTGCAGAGACAGTGAAATAAGCCATCTGGCATTCCCCCTGTTAAAGCAATAAGGGTCCAGCTAAGACATTGCTCTGGAGTATTTACACAAGACCAACGGCAGTTAGAAAACCCTTGTTCCATTTTGGTCTGGTGTGTATGCATGCGCACACTCATACACATTTATGTGTGTTTCTAATCATACATGCGTCAGTTTCTGTGCTTGTCTTTGTCTTTTTTTAATCGCATTTGGCCTTTCCTGTTATCCTGATACGCGGCTAGACTTATTCCCCCAGGAGTTCCTGCTCTGTACAAACTGGTAATCTAGTCTTCCCTCCCTGCTGGTGCCCTTTCATGTGTATCGTCCAGTCATTGGCTGATTTAGATCAAATGGATCGAAAATCGAGGAAGGTTTAAAGGTACCCTCATCGATGTGGAGACTTATGACAGTGAATGCCCCTCCCACACCTGAGTTTGAGTGGCTGGAAGTCACACGCAGCCGATGAGTGTACCTTTAAAGAGAAGCCTGTGGGAGTACCATTTGTTTTGGGCATGTGTGTGTGTGTGTGTGTGTGTGAGAGAGAGTATCTGTGAAGGGAGAAACGTCTTCCTAGCATGTATTCCAGGAAAGCCAGAGGTGTACTGAGGCAAGTCCTAGGCTCTGCCATGCTCGGGGAGGCATTAGGGATAATGAGCCCTTGCTTTAGAGGTGTGTGTGATTGGCTGCCTGCTTACTGAAATCCAGCTGGTGTGTGTGTGTGTGTGTGTGTGTGTGTTAGTCTGTGTTCCACGACCGGTTGTCCATGCAGTGTGTGTGTAATGCATCTAATGTGGCAAACATAATGACTGCAGTATAACTGCCAGAGCTGCTCATGTGAAACGCGGAAGTCGCGGCCCCCTGTTTGTGTCAAGGCGAGAGAGGGCGTATCGCCGCTCGCATGCCGTTCTCAGGTTCTGCTTCCGGATGAAGAAGGGCTTTGGCGGTGGCTGTACCTGTTAGACAGCTGGGCTGGCTGCTCACTTTTAACCCATGCCGTTCAAGCTGAAGCCCCAACGTCGGAGCTTCCGTCTTCAAATCAACAGAGAAGTTTGGAAGCTCAAACGGACCCTGAGTTACTGTACACCCCCCTGTCTAAGATGCAGGGGGATGGTGTGGGGGGGTCTCCTCGGACCATCTTGTTCTGCCCGTGTCTCCATGCTGTCACTGCCAGGTCAAGCAGAACCAGGCCTCGTCTCATAACGGGGCGAAGGAGGAGGTTAGGGGGGGGGGGGCAGCAAAATGGGAAAGAATGTTAATCCCACCCCTCTATGAAAATGTCTTAATTTAGTGGTCCTGCTGTCAAATGAAATGGTCCAGAATATAATGAAGGAGTTGCATTACATGATGTGTGTTTCCGGGTAAATGTGAATGCATAATGGGCCTCTGAGTCTGCAATGGTCCTGGCATCAGGCTGAAAACAGGATTATGAACCTTGCGCTAAAGCTACTCTTCAGAAAAAAAAGTTATGACAAAGCAAGTGAGCCAGGCTAGGTGGCACATTTTCAAAACCACATCATGGCCACTTTGACTTTTTCACAGTACAGTAACCCAACGCGAGTTCATTTTTCCCTTGTCAGGAAGCCAGCCCTTTTCTGGATATACAAACAAAAAGGTTTTTGAAGTGCCAGAGACCACTCAGTAGAGAAGAGAAATCTCTGGTGGGATTTGAGCTGTGGAGAAGTTCATAAGAAGGGAAAAGCCTGGCAGTGTCAAGCGAAGTAAACTCATATATGTCACTCCAACAGACAGCAATGTGCACTGTATCGCTGTCCACTTTGCACTACTTGTTAATGGAAAAGAAGAAACCTTTGCAATTGTATCGGTATATTTTCATATAACTTAAAGGGCTCTAGTTTCCGGGCGGGCAAGGCCGGCGGTAGCGCTAACGCAGACGTAGTGACAATTTTGTTGGGGTCAAGGTGTTTTTTTCTCTCGTGTTTGCTCATTTCCCGGCTCTCCATGACATTGCTTGTGCTGAAATGTGTGTGGGGGCGCAATAGAGGGTGTGACAGTCAAAATCAGGTGGCGCAGTGCTAGTTTGGTGTAAAAAAACATACAAACAAATATTGCGCTAGCTAGCGTCTCCGCCTGGTCAGACCACGTCTTAGCGCAGACGCAGGTGTTGTTTGGTAGTTTCCGGGTTTTAGACGAAGGTCCAAAATCACAGAAGAAGCTGATTTGATTGGCCGTAATTGAAGACAGCCTCCACCACTCCTAATGATAATTTATTAATTCTAATTCAATCCTGTGCCGCCTAACTCTATCTACACTGAAGAAACAACATCGTTGTCACTACACTGGGTGGTTTCAGGTCATTTGGTGACCTAAACAGACTCTGGCGTTTTCTTGAGTGTCCGGGTCAAATACAAAAAGGCTCCTGTGTGTGTGCAGTGAACCCACCTCTTAGAAGTGAGAGGTTGCGGTCGGGGTGCCTTTGCTTAAGGAAAAGCAGTGGAGGTATTTTTAGCAAGGCAGCACCTTGTGCCAGAGGTGTTGGTCTCTCAAGGGGGCTGCCATGCTAAGTAGGTAAACACCTCAATTTAATAAGGTGGGATTGAGAGCCATACCTGTGGTTTAGGATGTGGTCAGGGCAGTTTCCTCTGAAAGCTTCTAAGGCAAACACCTAAATAAATGTGAAGGTTTTTCCCAGTGTATCCAAAGGAGGGTTTATGAGTCAAGCACTCGGAAATGAGTCTCATGTCTGTCGCTCAACTGTTATTTACCTAAGGCCTAAGAAGTTTGGTTGATTGTGCACAGAACACAGGCATATTCTTACTGATTCTGGTGTATTGTGTAGTATTTGGTCTCAGGACAGAGGTGTTTCATCCGTTTATCTCCCCATGCCTTTCCTGTAACCTGCTAATTGGCCCTCTCCCCCCGGTCGACCCCTGGGTGACCCCAGAAGAGCCTCATTGGCTCGGTTCGCAGGTTTGGGATTCAGATCCTAGCCTTGCTAAGATAAGGTGACTATTACTGCATTAGTATCAGTACATTTTGGTAAAATGTTTGTGAGTGTATCAACTGATCTGTTGATTGAAACGTATTAGCTGGTTATCCTGATAACAGCTATTCTCCCTTGCAAGCTAGCTGCCGAGCTTTACAGGATTATCTTGTGTCAGTGTGGATTAGCGGAAGCAACACTCGCTGGTTTTGACACAGGGGTCTTGACACAGTTAGCATCAACGGGATTCTCTTCACAAACTTCCTTTTTAAATTTCTCTGCTCCCGTGAGCACTGTAGTACGGCTCATAACACAATAATGACACTTCTTCCTGTTTAAACTGTGATGATAAACAATTATCATCACAGTTTGATAATTGCGAACTGTTGAAAATTTAATTTCTCCCTATTATTATTATTATTTTTCTTACTTTCAACTGCCAATTCAACTGAATTTGTAGTTTTTCTAAATAGGTTTGTGGATGATGTAGGTGTTGATAATGTGCACTGCATATTGCAGTAGCCGAAAGCTACTGCTTGATGTCTGATGGTAAAAACAAAGCAAAACAGCGTCCAATCCTTTATTGAGGTTGCTTGAGTGTTTTTACATTTCCGTAGGTTGTATTGATAGCTTATATGCCTTATTATGAGGAGATGAGGGATAAACAATTCAGCTATGACTACACTGTACATCCAAAGAAAGTAGCTTTCTCCTTCCCAGGGAGAATTTGAAATGCTAATTTGTGTGTTGGAAAGAGCACAGTGGAACGCCTGAAATAGCAGTAGGTATGTGTGGTAGGAAGAAGCTAGAAACAGATGAGGCAGGTTATGCGGCAGGGGGGGACTATGGTGGATAAAATAACAGCCTGAAAAGTCTAGCTCACCAACCAACAATTACAACTTATCTGAAGGTAGGACTTTTGGCCAAGACTGTCGACACCACAAAGCCAAAGGGATTTTTGGGTGTTTTATCCAACCTGCTCTTACTATCAGACCTCCGAGGTTTGGGTTTTGTCTCACTCCTATAGGATTAGACAGTGGTCCCATCGTGGTTTAACCCATAGAGAGATTAGGGTTACGTACATTTCAGTCTATGTAGACATTGTTTGTTTTGTGTATTTATCTGTCTATCTATCTAGTAGTGTGTGTGTGTGTTTGTGTGTATGAAAATGTATATATTTGTGTAACTATACATTACATCTATACAGTGCATTTTCTGTGGCCTTGTCGTCTGTCGACATGTATATCTTTGTAGTATATTTGTTGTAACAAATCTACCTTCAGTCCAGTACATTTCTGATTGGGGCCGATCCGATACAATATCAGATATCGGCCTGACGTTACCAGTCCACGTACGGATCAATATTCCATAGTCTGATTTTGGTTGTACAGTTCTACTCGTAGGCTTCGTAGCTGTGAGCACTGAGCTAATGGTGCGCTAATATAAAAAATTTCTCTAAATTTTCCTTTGAACAAAAGCTTAGAATAGTAGGTAAGGGAAGACCTAATCTGCACCAGAGTAAAGGGCAGAAGATTAACAGGACAATTCAGGTCAGTTGGTATTCAAGAAAGGATTGGCTATGTGGCTACGCTAAAAGCAGAACAGCCGGCTGCTTTTAGTAGGCTCTGAACCGTAGTAAGGACAGCCTCAGGGATGGCTTGCGTAGTAACAATTTATTATTTACTCCGGGTATGACTACATTAAGACAAGGGAGGCCGCCGTGTCTTGATTGCAACTCCGTTTCTCATTTATTCTGTTCTTTTTATGAACAGGGATATGCACACAGTACATGCTATATTTGCCTCTCTAGACCATAGCTTTCGACCCTGCATCTACTTTAGCAGACACACACATACGCACCCTCCTCCTCTCCAAGATGGCAGCACACATATCCCACAATGCACCCCTTTTAAAGGCATAAGGCTGTATTTCAGCAAACCAATAACCCAGACCGACCCACTTAACATAAAAAATGCAACTCGACCCTCAAACGTCATTTTAAGGGGTGATTTATGATAGTTAATGTTAAATGTATAAATGTGTAAATGAATGAATCGGGATATTTTACCCGCATGTGTTAAGGCTTGCTTGTTTTTGGACACAAATGCAGACACAGACACAGAGGCAGAGGGCAGGCAGGCAGAAGAGTGAGAGAGCTGACTAGCAGGGCAGGGCATTTGTGTAAAAAAATGTCTCTTAAATAGAAGTATTTTAAATACTTCTATTTAGATCTATTTTTTAGATGTATTTTAATCAGAAGTACTGTGTGCACAGCCTCATGTAACCTTACACATAATAACAACAATAATAATAATAATAATAATAATAATAATAATAATAATAATAATAATAATATTCAAGAAGAAAAAGCTCAGGTATCGGTATCGGTATCGGTATCAGCAGATATTCCAATTCAGGTATCGGAATCGGATCGGAACTGAAAAAAAGTGCATCTCTAATTACTGGTCTTCTGTGTATGGGACATGATGACTGTCAAGCTATGTTGGCACGTTAAAGTAAAATAACTTGACGGTATAGCTGTCTGTTGTGGCTTTTGGCACAGCAATGAGAATCACATTTCTGTATGTTCAGTGTGCGTAAGAATTTCTACAATGAAACTGGGTGGAATGTGGGAGCACTTTCTAAAAATACATTGTGTATTCAAATTTAAAAAAGAAAGATGTTACTCTGACAGAAATTAGGCCCAGACAGATGAAAATCAGTGTAATTTCCCTGTATTGCCTATAAATACATAAATACATTGTGACAAGCCACTGGCCTAGGCTAACTCCAATGCATCAAAAATTGTATTAGAAACAGTTATGATTTCATTATTTTGAGGTGCTTCTTTTGTGTCCACCAGACACCATAATGTTTCGGCAGCTGGTCAATAGGAACACTGTAACCAACGTAAATTCCTTATTTGACTGATTGACGCATTACTAAACAATTTTAATCTCTTGCAGCAGAGCTCATTAAATGAGCCTCTATAATCATGTTGAAAGATGGACATTTTCTGACTGTGAGGTACATTTCTTTACATCTCTTCATTATAAGGTGATGACAGATGATGCTGTCTTTTTGCTTTGTTAAGAATCTTCATGTACCTAAAGAGGATATATCCCTGTGTGATATGTCCTGCCAGAGCTACATACTGTATTGTATTACCTGTAAGCTATGTTATTGTACTACTCAAAGGATGACAAAGATGACAATTCTAGCTAATGTCTACCCCACAGCATTGGGGCAGTACAGCATTTTGAAATGTAATTATGTAGTTAGGGGTGAGTAATAGCTTTTGTCTGGGGACAGGAATAGCGGGCTGGGCGATGGGAAAAAAGAGAGAGATAGCGAGGAGAGAGGACATAGACAGAAAGGGAAGCTTGGGATGAGAGGGGAAAGCTGAAGAACTGAACTCATAGTTCAATAGTTTACATCATTTGTTCTGTCTCTTTTCCCTTGAAATTGTCTAGAAATCCGGCACCAGATTGCATTTGTATTCATAGAAAGTGATAAAGGGTGTTTATGTTTGCCTATTTGCAGAGTTGCCAGACCAAGTCAGAGGGTGTTGTGAAGTAATGCTTTTTTAATAATTCTCTGCATCTGAGGTTGTCCAGATGACTCAGAGGTCAATTATTGGCACCGTTAAACATTTCTCAGACTTAGCTACTAGCCTAATCTAATTGACTGAAGAAGTAAGATTTTCCTGAGCTGGGTTGGTTTTCTTGATTGTTATACTCTTAATACAGTATGATGCCACGGAGTCTAGACATCTTGCTAACTGAACACATTTTATGAGGCCAATTTTCTCCCACAGTTTTTAAAGGACCCATGCTAACTGGATTTTAGCGAGACCTGGTTTAAATGTTTTTATTTTATTTACTAATCGATCTCAACACGAGTGTGTGTAATAATATCCATCTGGAGGTTTTTGCAGGGCAGTGCCGAAGGTAGGGGAAACCTCTTAGCTTTGCCCATTTCCTTTTCTGCAGCCTTCACGTTCAGATGGATGGGTCTATTGAAAGCTTTTTGAACAGCGTCATTAAGTGTGTGTGGTCTTTGCAGCAGTACATGTAGTGTATGTGTGTATGTGTCAAACTTGTTTTTGTTTAATGATTTCTTCACAGTACACAAATACCGTGGGAGGCCATCTTTTGTCACCATGGTATTTCCAAAGACCCGTGTCATAAAGACCTTTGTCTCCGTTTAGCCTGACACCCATTTTAGTGTTTACCATCCTCTAAAACAAAGGTATGAAACTCGCAGCCTGGGGTCAGATGCATCCCCCATAGCCCTTATGGCCCCTCAGTTTTACTTAATAACCTATCGTAATTCAATCTAAAATAATCCAAGAAATGTGTGTATGGTTAATATTCACAAAACATGGTCAAAAGAAACACATGATGGGTATTTGACAAGACGTGTTTACCATTAAATACTGTAGCATCTGGCCGCAGGACCAGATGTTTGTCCTGCGTGGGTTTGGCCGGCAAGACAGTGGTCCAGCATCAAACCCCATGTCACACTCTGGTGACCCCTGTGCGTACTGCGGTGGCCTGGTATTGGCTGGGACAGCCAGCCTGAAAGTGTGCTAATTGTACGGTTGTGGCCAGAGGGAAATAGCGCTCCTTTTGCTATGGTAGAGAAATGGAAGGGATTCGTGGCTTTTTTCTGCAGCTATAACCCATTATCATGGTGATCTATAAATGGGCCCATTTCTGTTTAGCTTGCCTAAATAGACAACAAAAGTCTTCTTTAAGTGAAATGGGCATGTAGCCGCTGCTCAGTCAGCAAAAGAAACAAACGGCTGTTAAAGCGCCAAAACAATTTGGAGGAGGTTGGAATTCCAACTAGGGTCACCGTAAAATACTCACACAATGGCCTGTCAGGACTGTGAAGGACGGCCCTGCAAATACTTTGTTCGAAAGACACTATTCTTCTGGAGTAAATGTCAACGTAGCATGCTGTGTGCCACTTCTTCTCACATAATAACTTAAACTGATGTCATCTAAAACGCCCAGCACCTAGTGGTCTAGGTGTTGGGCTCCCAGCCGGAAGGTTGTGGGTTTAGAGCCCCAGAGTTGGCCTACCTGTAAGCATTCTTGAGCAAGATGCCTAACCCCCTAATTGCTCCATGTTATATCACCATGGAATTGTAAGTTGCTTTGGATAAAATCGTCTGCTAAATGACCTGATTGTCTTTAAAAAATAATAACTAACACTTTCTTCTCTTTCTCTTTTTCTCCTTAGTGGAACCAGCGGACCTCCTGAAGATTTTAGATTTTCACAATTTACCTGAGGGTGTTACGAAAACGACGGGTCTCTGTTCACACAGAAGGTCAACACAAGGACCCGATGTCGCCTACAGAGTATCCAAAGAAGCCCAGCTCAGTGCCCCCACCAAACAGCTGTACCAAGGTGAGTGAACAAGCTACTTCTCCAAGCTTTCCCTTTTCCCCCCCAAGACCTTGTCAGCCACTCATTTACAGCCTCTGGTAGGATGGATTTATGATGCGCTCCTACAGCTGTAGAAGTGGTCTTACATGGTTGTTTCTGCCACCTCGGGCTGCGACCTCTGGTCAACTCCGACCTTTTACCCCAGGTCACGTTTTAATGTGGGTTGAAAGTATGGCTGTCTCCCCACCTGGCCCTGTTACTGCCTATTCCCTCCAGGTAGCTCTTTTTACTGGCCATTGCTTGAAGGCTGTCGCCTGGAGCCACACACGTGGGGTGTGGGGGGGATGAGAGGTGGCTACTGTATCAGCTGAACACTTCAGCGTGATTCAGCATGACTTATTTTACCCATGGCCCCCAAAAAAGAAGTTGTTCATAGCTCAGAGGAGTGTTGCAAGTGGCAAACATTGGCCAAGAACATAAATAATGTATATATAACAACCATTAACGCGGTTGAAAAAAATGCACATTCATTAAAATGGTATAAAACTATTTTAAAAAAATAACAACAAAATGATAAATTCAATCTTTCTTCAGTCTTCAAATGATCTGGCGAAGCTGCAGGGGTCCCGACCCCCCAAGTTGACCCCCAAATAAGGAGCACAGCTAGCCGTGTTTCTCATTCATCTCCACACAGTCACCTGATGGGCGAAGTCCAGTTCCTTCATATTCCATGTGAAATCAACTGCAGGGTGATTCACCGAGAGGGGGGCTACAGACGGAGAAAGGGCCGGGGGGTGAAAGGGGGAAGGGCGGGGTGTATGGGGGGGATCCACTTTGCCCTTGTTCCGTTGTGCTGACGTGGCTGTGGGAAGCTGTTGTGCGCTGCACCCGCCTGCCTGCTGCTCTCTGTCGCTATGTCTGTCTGTCTGTCTTCCTGTCCTCCTCACGCCGCCTCTTGCTTCTCCTCCTCTCTGTTGATTTGCCTTTCCCCCTCAGCACCATCCGTTTCAGACCCAGTTCAATAGGAAGGTTTTCTGAGAGCTGAAATAATCATGGAAAGATGTGAGAAGCCCAAAGATGTATACAGTGACTTGAGTGGTTAAATAGAGGACAAACAAAAATAATAAATCCCTGTTTCTATGGTATCTAGAGTATACCTGTCCTTGATTCAGGGGTTACAGTAGCCTCGGTAGACTTTTGATTACTCTGCTGGGGCTCTGCCCTAAGCCCATGCATATATTCCGAAGCCTTCATGTCCACTCATGCACTCCCAACAGACAACTGGTAACTTTGAACTACGGCAAGATGGAAGCAGAGTCTCTGTTTAGATTCCCGTGGTATAATTACACACACGTGACTCCTGATCGTCCAAAATATCAGTCTGCAAACTATAACACAAGATTGAGGGCTTTATGAAAGGGTACACACAGGGCCTAGATACAATACAAACAGAATAACTACTGTATCTGGGTGTGACTTTAAGGCCTGAAAACTAGCAGTGTGTCTCCACTCTCAACATTAAGTCAAAACTAAGAAAACGTATTGTTAATATGTTCCAAAAGGCTGCTGAACTTATTAAATGTGTTTTGTGCGGGGGGGGGGGGGGGGGGGGGGGGGGGGGCCGGGGGGGGGGGGGGCGGGGGGGGGGGCGGGCGCG